>VZQC01004461.1:341203-357247 GCA_009823505.1 Rhizomys pruinosus
ATATATATATGTATATAAAGTGAATACTTGTGTTGTTCTCTTTTGAATGTGCAACTGAGATAAGTTAAGTGTTGTCATATTTAGGTTATTAGATACTGAAGGACTAAGTGTTCCTCAAGGACATTACCACCTACTCTAAGATATAGTGCTTTGCTATTGCACATGAGACACTTATAACATGTTAGGTGGAATTATGACCTTGCCATTGTGTGCAGTTGACATTTAAGCATAACATAAGGAGAGGCTATTTATTGGGTATCAAGTTGACAAGGGGTGGACTTGTGATGGTCAGCTTGACTGGACTAAGGAACAAATAAGAGAAAAGGGATGTTTGGATTGGACCACCTCAACCTGGATGTCTCACCCCAAATGTGGGCATTACCTTCTGCTGGCAGGCAGTATAAAAGGCCATGGCAGAAGGAGCTGGTCCCTTTTCTCCGGCAGCTTGCCTCTCTCATCTGGTGTGTTTGTCTTGCTGCTGTGATCAGCCTTTTGGATCCCAGCGTGTACTGAGACTGGCAGATCTCCTGGAATCCATTCGGGCCTTCAGCACTAGATTGGGACTACTGAGACATCCAGCCTTGCGGACTGAGCAGTTTCCTGGATTCTCTCGGCCTTTCCAGTGTGGTGCAGCTACTGTTGGACTCCTTGAACTCTGTCACGTGAGCAAATCAATAAATTATATATAGCTATATATTTGTCCTGTTACTTCTCTTTCTTTAGAGAACCCTGACTAATACAAGCAGTAAAGAAAGACATCAAGAACTTTGCAGGTAAATAGATGGAACTCGAAGCCATTATGCTAAGTGAAGTGACACAGTCCCAAAAACACAAATGGGGAATGGTTTCCCTCATTTGTGGATGCTAGTACCAAATCCCTCAATTGAAAGGCAAGCTGAGCAATGTTGTTGTTATGTTTCTTTCTATCTGAAAGCAACTATAATGTTATAATGTGAATCTCATGAACCCTAAAATTAACTTACCAATTACTTTCAGACATGGTAATTAATATATATGGACAGAAGATATATATTCATTTTTTAGAGTAATATAAAATTAATGCCAGTGGGCATGGTGGCCCATGCCTTTAATCCTACCACTTGGGATGCAGAGGCAGGTGGATCTCTGTGATTTCAAGGCCAACCTGGTCTACAGAGTGAGTTACAGGCCAGCTGGGGCTATAGGGAGACTCTGTCTCAAAAAAAATATTAAAGGAAAAAAATGTGAACTTCTTTATGCCTGGAGGACATAATTCTTTTACGTATATGACATTTATATAGGCATGTTTTGGAGCAATACAATTGGAAGGCAACCACAACAGCATAAGGACTGGGTTAAAGAATGGACTGATATTGTTAAATTCTGCCCAAAACAATAAGCCATGCAGAGGAAAACTTTTAAAGGACTGAGAGAAAGATAAAGGACATGTATGGCAGTATGCATGAACTGGGGTCGGGTGGGAGGAAGGGAAAGGGGAATACGTCTAAAGTGAACTGAAAAATGTATGAAATACACAAAATGCCAATAAAAGTATTATATTAAAAAATCTATGTGATTGAAGACAACCATCATGCATTGGTGTGAAAGTAGGTAGCAAATCATCACCCCATATGCTGCCATCCTTCTAAATAGCTGTAAATCAAGACATAGATATTTTCTCAGTAACTAAACAACCATAGTAAGATTTTTAGGAATGGAAGATGGATAAATTAACTTTTCATTTTCTATACTAGTGTCAGTCAAGACCCTGCTCAGCAAAGAAATACCACGCCTTGATTAAACCAATGGACATATTAATAGAAACACAAAATAAAGACAGAGAAAGCATTGAGTGGAACCAATAAATTATTCTTCCAATCCTGCATCCAAGGCTGTCTTTTGTCTAAGTAACAAACAATGCTTGGACAATTGATATCAAGGCAGAATAAATTGCCTCCTCAGAAGAGAATAGTTGTGATATCATTGCAAAATTTCCTAAACCAAAAATGCTATCCTTAATACTGTCCTTCACATGAATTCATTAGGGAGAAATATCAGAATGGAATAATTAATGCAAAAATAGCTGTCCAAATATGTATTTCTATACATGGTCATGAAGCTTGTTTAAATACAGTAGTTTCCATCAAGGTCTAGGCTGACAGGATGTACCTAGAAGGTAAAAATTTCTTCATTCCACCAGGATATCAGTCATGAAATGGTACATTTCACCAAGTTATCAGTGAATAAAATGGTTGACAACTATTGTGCAAAGCAGCACTAGAAAAACACCAGTAAAATCCAACTTAACAGTGCTGGTTGCCCCCACAATATGACAACTTCTGAATCTGTTGATGCAGTGACTATTCACTTCTACAAAGTGGCAGCATTGCAGGTATATCCATTCATAAATGAAGCTCATGCTCTATCCTCCATCATTAATGGATCAGAGAAAATACTCCATGTTGAAAGATAATAATGAGTGTGAGCTTATGTCCACTGCACATGCAGATTAATCTTTCTATTTATACAATCTTCAAAGCTTTTTCCTGCTCCAGGGCCAATTCAAAACTCATAGCCTAAAGAATTTTTCACTGACTGAAACAGTGAACTTCTGCTCAAAACAGTCAACTTCCCCATGGAGAATATTGAGAAAGACTGAGAAAGAGATGAATACTATGTTTGGCAGAATGCATGAGCTCTGGTGGGGTGGGGGGATGGGGGAGAAACAGGTCTAGATTTGATAAAAAATATATGTATAAATAAATAATTTTTTAAAAAAAGAAAAAAAAGAATTTTTCAACAAACATATTCCTTCTTTGCTCTCCAAGTCTCATGGGCTTAGCTGGGAACATGCACTACATGCACCCAACAAACTGGTGATTTTCCAAATCCCAGTATTTCCTCTCCAGCTACCCACACATCCAGACATAGCTAGGGTCCCACACTCTGTGAACACACTAGTCTGGTGAGTTCCCCAATCTCATCATTCCGTCTCTGATATCTCATACAACCAGGCCTAGCTTGGGTTGAACAAATTCCAAATAGCCCAATTTGGTCAGTTCTAGAGACCCTGACTGCCCTTATTGCAATCCCCATGCTCTCAGGCATAGCTGGGGTTCTGCAACCTAAGCACCATCCTCGATACACCCAAGCAAGACATGTTTCCACATTTTCTTGGCTACAGCCAAAGAGAAATCAGTGCTATTTCTCCAGCCAAAAGTCAGAATCAACCTATCCACTCACCCACTCACCTAGCAGCCAGCTCACCCAGCCAGCTGTTCTGCAACCCCATGAAGCTGTTCCTGAAAATTCAGGCTCAGAAGTTGGAACTATCCCTAGCTGAAGTGAAAGCAGTTCCTTTGCCTCATTCACATGTCAACAAAGAGTAGTCCAAGACAGAACAGTTGTGGATGCTAATACCAAATCCTCCAATTGAAAAGCAAGCTAAGCAACATTATTGTTATATGCTTCTATCTGGAAAGCAACTGTGATGTTATTAATGTGAATCTCTAAAAAAAAAAAAAAAAAAAAAAAGAACCTCTCACCTGGGCCACAAATGACAAGTTAGGAAAACACCAAAATAATAATAATAATAATAATAATAATAATAATAATAATTTAAAAATCAAATACCCATTCAGCAGACAAAAACACAGATATTAATAACCAAAACAAATCTTAAAAAGTAAATCAAGATGAAATAAAATAAATAAATACACCCATAACAACTGTGGGGGTTTTTTTAAATATATATCTTCTTTGAAATGGATCTATCATCAGACAAGCTGAGAACTACAAAAATGGAGCAAGGTTTACTTAGACAGAGAGGCTAAGGGCAAAGCCTGGCCCTCAGCAAGGTTCCTGCAATGCTGGCGGAAGCAATGTTGGTGTTTCCACAATGCTCGCAAGAATGTACATGGAAACCCAGGGCACTGCTGGTCTGGTGCCATGTTGGGTCTGGAGTACATAAAAAGCCCACCACATGGGGCTGGAGGTGGGGGGGTGTCTCTCATCATTTTGCTATCATGGGCAGAGGACACAGAATTCATGCCAGGACTCCAGGTGGGCATGTTGAGAAAGGAGAATGGCTGCTCGCATGTAAGAGATGTTGTCTCCATTCACTTTGTAGACAAGCCTAATAAACTCTCTAGTCTTTTCTTGAAACTAAGATTGGAGAGTTAGCTCATTGTTTTACCTAGTAGCTGAGGAACCTGAGGCAGAGGTGTGGGTACCCGCCTTGAGAAAATTCTCTGCAGCAGAATTGGTGTAGTTGGCAAGACTGGCCAAAAGGAAGAGCTCAGAAAAAGTGATGGTAGGGCTGTCTTTTATGGGGAAAGCCGCTAACTGAAGTAAAGCTGGAGGAAAATGCAGAGGGAACCCAGGCATGGTGGATTGTTTGCACAGTGTTCATGAGTGTAGCAGTGGTGGAATGGATTGCAGGATGGACTTTAAGATGCAGAACTAGAGTGAAGCCAAGAAAGTGGATACAGTCAGTGGAAAAAATCCTCCACTGGCCATCAGCTTCTAAGTGTAGCATGCTTAACTGACCAGTGGGGTCTGCTGCATGATTATGGAAACATTTTAAAAACCACAGAGGGCCTAGAACAGGCTTAGGAGCCCTAAACATAGCAGATCAAGGACAGGAGGTACAATAAGCCATAGACAAGTTGTCCAGGACACTACTGAATGTTATTAAGGACATATCTCAATTAGGAGAGACAGCCCAAAGAGAGATCAAAGATTTAAGGGAAAAGTGAGAATGAGAAAAAATAAGAGGCTGGCCTCTTTGGTACTGGCCTCTGGCCTCACCAGTAACTTTCATAAAGGATAAAAGGAGGGAGAAGTATTAGCCTGCCACTGTTTACACCAGGAGAAATGGCAGATAATGATAAAAATGAGAGTGGTGTAGGAAAAGAACCAGATGCCCCTCGTGTTCAACTTTTAATACAAAGAAAGGAAAAAAATCCATGTACCAACATTCTAATGGTGGTTTTAGCTATGGCCCAGTGCAGGAAACTAAGACAGTCAAAGAATACTCAGCATTGGAGTTGTTGGAATTGGGAAAGACTTTCAAACAGGCAGTGAAGGAGCCCCTCACCACCTGGCTTGTAAGGATATAGGACCTGTGAGTGGGTGGAATCATTTTGAGTGCTGCATAAGCAGAAAGGTGAGTAATATAACCACTCACCCTGCCCTGAGACATAAGCTGCATAGCCTGAGGTAGTAAAAGTAGAATAAGGGCCATTAGAGACACATGGTTATCCTCAATAGAGGTTCCCATAAATACCAGGGGATGAAAAATGATAGGAGAGGGGCAAGTGCTACTAAGAGAAGGGAAGTAGGTATGAGAAAAGCAATATATAGTGCCTAGTTCACTGAGCCAAATAAGTCTGGATTTACCAGTGATTTAAGAAAAAGCTTGATTGAACAAGGACCTCAAGAGTGGAATAAAATTTTAATGGCTGTTCTGAGTGCCTTGATGGGATAGTCTTTATAAAGCAGGAAAGGCCTTGTCGAACCTAAGTGATTTAGACCAACATGTAAAATACGTCTGTAGGGGAGTGAAGCAACCTAGAGAAGATTTAAAAAGGAAAAACAAAAAGCAAAAAAAAGGAAGTCTGCTTGGGTTACTAAGAGGCAAATATGGTAGGATCTATGTCAAGCCCAAGTTCTTAAAGAAAAAACATAAGAAAACAAAATCCATGCTGAAAAGCCTCTGGGTGGCTTTACAACCTGTGGAACAGTTCACAAAAGGCATACAAAGAATAAAAACTGCCAGGGCAAGTGAATAATGAACCCCTCCCCTCCACCCTCCACCCCCCGCAGGTTAAACAGAGCACCATTCTCCACTGAGAAAAGTCTTGCTGGGTGTGGGAGCAGTTTGCACAGCTGGGACACCCCCCCAACAGCCAGATTTTTGTTAGTAAAAACAAAGCAGATGTTGTGACCTCAGCCAGGAGTCAAGCCCAGAACCTGTTTGACCAAGCTAACCAACAAATACAGCAGAGGCAAAAGGAGACCTATTCCTCCTTGGCCCTGTGTAGGGCTAGGCAAATTGAGGCAGGCCCAATGAAGACTCAAAGCTAAAGAAATACAGGGAGGCTGCATACAAAAACCCCAGGTTACCAAATGATTTGAGAAAATGCCTACAGATACTGAAGAGCTAACTGAACTCATGCCTCTTACTCATGCTATTGTAACCAACATGGATCTTTGAGGCAACAACTGGTACCAATAGATAAAATCTTCCAGTGCTATGTTGGACCTGGATTATGTTTGATTTAATACTTAATGCTAATATCAATGTGTTTTACAGGTGTGAGATGGGTTAGAGAGATATCCAATACCCCTGAAGACACAAAGATCAAAAGTAAATTCATTAAAGGGGTACCAGGACCAGGTATAACTATGGAATCTTTGGCTGCTTTATGGTTAAATAAGACATATTTGTTGATAAAGGCTTCAGTACCAAGGGTGGACTGCTCTACCAGGAGCTATCAGCAAGGGAGATTTGGGAGGCCCCCAAAACAAAAGCCATTTGCCTATAACTTTGGGTACACCCAAGAAGTAGACAGTAGCCGGGCGTGGTGGTGAATGTCTTTAATCCCAGCACTTGGGAAGTAGAGGTGGGTGGATCTCTGTGAGTTCAAGGCCAGCCTGGTCTACAAAGCGAACTGCAGGACAGCTGGTACTAAAAGGGAGACACTGCCTCAAAAATACAAAATAAATAAATAAATAAATAAATAAAATAAAATAAAAAAAAGAAAAAAAGAAAAGGGAAAAAAACTAAAAAAGAAAAAAAAAAAGAAGTAGATAGAAACATCCTATTGCTGAAGATACAGTGTGATGTGAGTGTGAGGAAGAAAAATTATGCTGAGACTTTGTACTGCAAAGGACAGTTGACTTTCATGGTGCCAGAGAAGCACTATGCAGATCACTGGAAAGAAATGGTCTTCAAAGTACAACTACAGACCTCACATGTTGCACTTTGACATGCCAAAGAAGATGTAGTACAACAGTGGCAGCGTGGTGCATGTACACCCAGGAAAATTCCAGTTGGATCTATGGCCCACTCACTGGGGGTAGGAGGGGGGAGGAGAGAACATGTCACTGATACTGCAAGCCCGCTTGACCCCTAGTAGCAGAAGACTTTATAGGCCACTATAGAAATCTATTGTCATCCTTTTGTTAAAGAGCTGGGATGTCCCTACTGAGATACCATCCAAGCATTTGTGTTTGTGCATATAATATACTTGTTATAATGGTTAATGTTTGTTTAGATGTCTGTACTTCTTACTATTTGTGTTTTGTTAATAGAATTGAAAGGAGACTCCTGAATGAGCCATTGTAAGCAGAACTTGGACAAACCCAAGAGTTTGATGTGTCACCTCAGAGACCTTCTTTTACCACCACCCCTCCCCCAGCAAGGCTAGGTACTCTTGCAGAAAAGGTTTGTGTGTCTAATTCAGTTTGTAAGGGCCAAAGAAGGGAGGTGGAGTGTGGGATAAATATATCTTCTTTGAAACTGATCTCTCCCTAGACAAGCTGCGAACTACAAAGATGGAGTCTGCTTTACTTAGACAGAGGGGCTAAGGGCAAAGCTGGGCCTGCAGTGAGGTACCTGCAATGCCGGCAGGAGTAATGTTGGCATTTCCTAATGGGAATGCACATGGAACTTTGGGAGGCTGCTGGTGCCACGTTGGGCCAGGGACATATAAAAAGCCCACCACGTGGGCCTGGTGGGGGGGTCTCTCACCATTTTTTATCATGAGTGAAGGACACAAAATTCATTCCAGGACTCTGGGTGGCCATGTGGGGAAAAGAAAATCACTGTTCAGCATGTAAGACATGTTGTCACCATTCATTCACTTTGCAGGCAAGCTTAATAAACTCTCTAGTCTTTTCCTGAAACTAAGGTTGGCGAGTCAGCTCATTGCTTTTCTAGTAACTGGGGAACCTGAGACAGAGGCAGAACAGCACACCATGCATGTGGGTACCCTACCCCCGCCCAATGAGGAAAATTCTTTAGACAGTGACAACAACCAATGAAATTGAACCAGTAATCAAAAATTTCCCAACTATGATTCCTCTTTACTTTGAACAGGTAAACTCTCTGGGAACTCTACCAGCCCTTTTGACCTTGGGCCAGGGCTGGCTACTACACCCCACCTCAGATCACTAGACTAGCCTCATATTATACCAGAGCCTGACCACAGCTTCAGGACACATACCTGCCTATACCTGCCTAGCTTGCTAGACCTTCCCCAGCCTGCACCCACTCATGATTTCGTCTTGGTCCCCTACTGATCTGCCTCCTACAGACCTGCTTACTGTACTGAAACAACCTGAAGCACACACCAACTAACTTCTCATACCTGAGCAAAAGGAAACCAAGTCACATCAGTAATATAAACATAAGCCAACTTCCATCAAAGACAGAATATAATTTTATATTAGGCATATAACCAACAAAAGACATCCATATGCTCAAACAACAATGCAAAAACACAAATACTATGAAAAACCAAGAGAATATGTCCCCCAACAAAACACACAAGTCATACAAAGTCTACTACAATGAGAAGCACCCAGGGGAACCCCAGGATTCAGAATTTAAAATAATAGTCATAAACATGATCAAAGAACTTAACACCCAAACAATTCAAAGAGAATAAGAATAAATTTGTGACTGAAGCTCAAGAAAAAAATGCAGCTGAATGAAATAACAAAAACAATTTTGGACATGAAAAGTGAACTCATAAGAGACATAGAAATACTGAAGAAACACCAAGGCAAAATGAGGATGGAATTGAAAAATGAAATAAGTCAATTTGAAATGATGGGAGAAAGCCTCACCTGTAGAATAAATGAAATGGGACGCTGACCCCATGTGGTGCAGTGGTCCTGCTGCTCTGTTTATTGACATTCATTCATGTCTTTAATTCATTTTTCTCATGAGTTGTACACTATTATGAGCAAGTAAAAGGATGAAAAGTAGTATTAGCATCTATTGAATACACACATACAGAAGCCTTATCTGCTGAATACATGATTGTGATCTTTATTCCTGTAACTTATAAGGTGCCTCTTTTTAATTTATTGCAAAGTTAAGTAGAACTAAGGTTCAAGAATTCAAGTATCTCATCTGATATTAAAAGGAATACACATTTTTATGTATATCCTTATTTTTGGATGATATGATTCAAATATAAAAAAAACTAAAGACTCCACCAACCAGAGCTGATAAATATAACTGCAAAGTAGCATGATATAAAATTAACACACCCAAATCAGTAACTTTCCTGTGTGCCATCAACAAACATGCTGAGAAGAAAACCAGGGAAATGATACAATTCAAGATGGTCTTTGAAACATAAATTGTCTTGGAATTAATCTAATGAAGAAAGTGAAAGATTTGTATCATAAAAATGTTAATACCTTGAAGAAAGAAATTGGAGTAGATATCAGGAGATGGAAAGATCTCTTATGCCCATGGATCAGTAGAACTAATATTGTGAAAATGGCCATCATACTAAGAGCAATTGATAAATTCAACCCAATAGCCACTAAAAGTCCAACACACTTCTTCACAGAAATGAAGAAATAATCTCAGTTTTCACATGGAAATGTGAAAAAAGAGGATAGCCAAAACAATTCTGAACAATAAGTGAACTGCTGGAGGCATTGCCATCCCTGGGCTCAAGTTATATTACAGAGCTACAGCAATGAAAATAGCATAGTACTAGTCTAAAAACATACACATTGATCAATGAAATAGAACCGAGGACAGACCCTCCGTCCAGACCACAAGCTCCCCACAACCTTCCGTGTGGCAGCAGCACACAGATGCATGCCAGCTCTGGTGGCATCAAGCCAGGGATCAGGAGGAAGCAGAGAAGCATCCTTGGAGTGGCAGTGAATACAGTGGGAAGAGAGCCACTCCCGGGAGACTGTCAGAGGACAACTCAGTTTATTACAAAGACAAAGATGCTTATATTGGGGCAAGACTTCAGTGGGAAATTTGGGAGCAGGGATAAAGGATGACGACGTGACTGGAGGGGTGTGCTTCCTTAAGAACAGCTGCAAGGTCACAGCTGGTTTTGCTAGGGACTCTGCAAGGACAAAAAAGCTGCTGCTTATCACTCACAGGAGGCTGAGGCTTACACTCGGATGCTGAGAACAAAAGCCAGGTTCATGACTTAAGATAGAGCTGGCCAGACTCCTTCATCCTCACAAAGAGGCACTAGTGTCAGCTGTGAATTAACTGTCTTTTTACCATCAACCCCCATAATCTAGTAAGAACTAGAAACTTGTTTAAAGTGAGTTTAGCTGAGTGTGGTGACTCATGCTTGCAATCCATAGCACTTAGAGGCTGGAGCAGGAGCATTGCCATAAAGTCAATACCACCTGCGATATACAGTGTGTTCTAGGCCAGCCTTAGCAAGAGCAACACCATATAGCAAAAGCAAAGAGAAAGGAAGTGAAAGAAACAGAAAGGAATTAAAAGTACAATGAGATATGTCTTTGGAATGAATATCAGGGAATATCATAAATGAGAAACTTTGAAAAATTATAATCACTTGACAAAGAGTCAAAATCTAAATTTCAATCCAGATAAAGTCATATAGGGCTTCTAGTGAGCTCCAGGCCAGCTGGGACTAAAGGGAGACACTGTCTCAAAAAGACCAAAATAAATAAATAAGTAAATAAATAAATAAATAAATAAATAAATAAATAAAGTACTGCTACTTGGCTGGGTATGGTGGCGCATGCCTTTAATTGGATTATCAAAGAAACAAACAAAGAGCATATGACATTCAGGGAGAGATATGATGAGGGGAATAGAGGCAGAGTTTGAAGAGGGAAGTAAGGGGTAGACAAGATCACATTACATTGTGTGCATGCATGAAATTCTTTAAAAAAATACAATTAAAATTAAAAAAATAAATATCCCAGTGAGTACTGCGGGAAGTTCCTACATATGACAAAATATTTTTCAATTTTTTATTTTTATGTATATGAGTATATTGCCTCCATCCATATAAGTGCATTTTGGTGTACAATGCCCCTGGAAGTCAGAAGAGAGTGTTGGATTCCCCTAGAACTGAAGTTAGGGACTGTTATCTGCTACCATGTGGGTGTTTGGAACCAAACACAGGTCCTCTGGAAGAGTAGCCAGTGTTCCTAACCACTGAGCTATCTCTCCAGCCCTGATAAAAATTATTTTAAAAAGTTTTTCCTATCCCAAGGAGTTTAGCATACTCTTTCACCTCTTAATGGGTAAGAGTCTGTATCTTATAAATATTCCTTGGGAATTGAGTCTCACGATTACTATAATCATTCCTCTGTAAATATATTAAATTCCTTTTATCTCTTCAAAAGAATTTCAAGAAAAATAGACAAATATTGGTGTAAATAATTAAGAAAGACAATTTTTCAGAGTTTGATCAAAATGCACTTCTGGGTTCACAGAGAAGTACTTAGGAAATCCTCCTGTAACTCAGCAACTGTCTGCACACTCTCTTCATTGCCACCTTCATTTCTTCATTCCTGAATGTGTAGATCACAGGATTCAGGAAAGGAGTGACAACTGTATCAAATATGGCCAGGAACTTATCCAGGTGTGTGGAGGGAGAAGGCCATGTATAGATGAATATCAAAGGACCAAAGAATAGGACAACCACAGAGATATGAGCTGAAAGTGTGGACAGAGCTTTGGAGGAACCACCGGAAGAGTGTTTCTGAACAGTGACTATGATGACTATATAGGAAATGATGAGTATGACAAAAGAACCCACAGAGATGAATCCACTGTTGGCTGTGACCATGAATTCTAGTTTATGGGTGTCTATGCAAGCAAGTTTGATGAACCGGGGAAGATCACATTAGAAGCTGTCCATCATGTTTGATCCACAGAAAGGTAAGTTTATTACAAAAGCCACTTGAACCACAGAGTGTATAAGACCAACCACCCAGGCAGTCACAAAAAAGAAGAGGCACATCCTTGGGCTCATAATGGTCAGGTAGTGCAGAGGCTTACATATGGCCACATATCTGTCAAAGGCCATGGCTATGAGCAACACCATCTCCACACCACCAACAACATGGATGAAGAAGATTTGAGTGATGCAGCCTCTAAAGGAGGTGACTTTGTGTTTTCTGAACAGGTCATCAATCATCTTGGGACTAGTGACACAAGAAACGCCTAAGTCAATGAAGGAGAGGTTGGCCAATAGAAAGTACATGGGAGAGTGTAAGTGGGGGTCAGAAGCCACTGTGAAGATGATGAGGGAGTTTCCCAACATGCTTGCCACATAAAACATAGAGGAGAATACAAAGAGTAGTAGTTGGACGTCCCAGGAGCTGGTGAGTCCCAGGAAAACAAACTCTGACACCCCAGAGTGATTGGCTCCTTCCATTGGCTTTTCAGTGCTGCCTGAAGTAGGAAACAGGAGAAACCGAAAAGTACATTAATAGACTCAAAGGGTATTAAGGAAATTATGAAAGTCTGTTTTCACTTTGATTAAATCAAATTAAAGGATAACAGATATGAGAAAGTGGTGGACACACCACTTACTATCCAGGAACTGAGCTTTAAAATCATACTGAAATATCACCTTATAGCTATTAAAAAGTCAAAAACAACGTTAGAGCAGATGTATAAATAAAACTCTTTAAAATGTTTATGAGATTATCAATTAGAGGATCTGTTAAAGAAAAAAGTATGATGAAACCTCAAAAATTAAAAATAGGGTTTTGTTATGTAGCTCAGCAGTGGACCACTTACCCAGCACTGCAAACGAGGCAGGAAGGAAAAGGGAAGAGAAGAAAGAGAAAAAGAAGGGACAAAGAGAGCAAGAGAAATATCAAAGCTGCTTTATGATTAAGCAACGCTACCTTTCAGTCTGTATAGCCAGAGGATAGGACACACCATATCCAAGAAATATCTCCGTATTCATTGCAGCATCACTTACATTAATCAATATAGAGAAGTCCGAATGTTCATTGATACTGTATGAACAAGCAGACAGGACCATTTCAAAATACATTAACTATCTCCTTTTAATAAAAAGAAATTTCAACATATAATAGCTGGCTATTATTTGACAATATAAGATTATCTTAGTGATGAAAATATAATTTTAACTATAATTAAATATATTTGTTCTCTAAGAACAGTAGTGTCTTTTTTCTGTAGTGTCTTTTTACTGCTTACTTCAAATGAATTCATTGATTGTTTTCTATCTCAAATAAATGTAACCCACATTAAGTTGAGGACTAAATCCCTCTTCTGTTCAATGTACCATAAATCTCAAATCACAAATGCATAATGTAACTCTGTCAAAATGAAGAAAAATAGACATGTCTTAAAAAATTAAAACTCATGAAAATGCATGATTATATAGTCAAAGAAGACAAGCAAAGTGACTTGACAGAGTTCTAAAGTCATAGGGAATTGGAAAATAAGGGAATAAATATAAAAGTAAAGATTTAGAGGAAAGGAAGATATAAATGAGAAAATGAGATTCAAAGGAAAATCTAAAAATGTACTAGGGAAATTGAATAGCAGATAATTATGAGAAGAAAGAGGAAACAGGTCTTTTAATAAAATACTAGAGAAACTATGAGGTATTATTTAAATTGATTTTTGTAGTCATTCTTCAGTAACTGTACAATTATAACTAATGATAGTACTATATTCTCAGATATAGAGAGTTTTTATTGGCATGCATTTGTTACACAGTGAGAGATTTTATAAGGCCATACTCTTCTAATTCTTTTCAACTAGAATACAAATTCGTTGGGTTTTATTGTATCTTAGGGTGCAATTGCACCCTAAGATACAATAAAACCCAATAAAAGGTTTTTAAGTCCTGGGGCTGGAGAGATGGCCTAGTGGTTAAGAGCACCGACTGCTCTTACAGAGGACCGGGGTTCGATCCCCAGCACCCACATGGCAGCTGAGAACTGTCTGAAACTCCAATTCCAGGAGAACTCCAGTTCCAGGGGAATCCGACACCCTCTTCTGACCTCTGCGGCATTGCACGACATGGGTGCACAAACTTGCATGCAGACAGTATATTTATACACATACGGAAATAAAATTAATTTAAAAAATTAAAAAAAATAGTCTATTATTAGGAAGGTTAAATTCAGCAAAACTTTTCCTACTGGAGTTGGTTTGGATGTTGGTGTTTGTCTCTATAATATAAAGCAAAATAAAATAACTAGCTACTGGAATCTTTGTAATGTACTAAAGTAAATGAGTGGATTGAATTCAGATTGATCATATTCCTGAAAATCTAAAGATAGAATAAAGAATGTGACATGGTGGGGGGGCTCAATTTCTGGCCATCTTGCTAGGACCACCTAGAGCTCGGATAGGAGCCCGGTGCTGCTCCAGACAGGTAGAACTAAGAACATATTGACTCTTGGGGTGCTGGACAATTGATTCACTGGTTTGTGACAGAGGGGCTGGTGGCTGGAAGGCCTAGGTCTGTGCACTAAACCCTTGTAGGGTGTGGCTGCCAGGGCTGGGTCGCCCTTTGCATCAGAAAGCTGCTCTGGCTTTGGGTCTGGTTCTGGTGCCACAGTGAGGTCGTGTGTGTGGGGCTCAGGTTCCAGCCTTGCTTGCTAGGATCAACTGGAGCGCAGATAGGAGCCCGGCACTGCTCCAGACAGGTAGAACTAAGAACAGATTGACTCATGGGGTTCTGGACAATTGATTCACTGGTTTGTGACAAGGGGCTGGTGGCCGGTGGGCCGAAGTCTGATCACTAAACCTTTGCAGAGTGTGGCTGCCCTGGCCAGGTCGCCCTTCATCCTTGCAGCTGAAAGCCACTCTGGCTCTGGTCTGGCTCTGGTGCCATAGTGAGGCCATGTGTAGGGGGCTCAGGTTCCGGACTTGCTTACTAGGACCACCTGGAACTCGGATAGGCACCTGACACAGATCCAGACAGGTACTGGGGAACAGGCTATGTCAGGCACCCCCTGCCCAGCCACCTGGAATTGAGAAGAGAGTATCCAAGTGGATTTTGGGGGGAACACTCAGAACAGGAAAGGAAGAGTGACTTAGACTTCCAGTTCCAATATATAAACAAAAGTGAAAGCCTGAAACCTAGACAAGTCAACAGTCCATAAACAAGGAGGTGAAAATAAAAGCATTGGAAGGAGGCAAACAAAACAAAAGAAGCTTTCAACCCTCAACACAGTGAAAAGACATTTGTGATTTGAATCACAAAAGGGAAATCCACATGCCAGGGACAAAACGCAGGGACAACATGAGAAAGGTGCAGGATAATTTCACACCAAGCTCTACCAACCAAAGAGCAGAAGAGAGGAGCAACTATCCTCAAGCACCTAGGAAAAGAAACTAATAAAAACATAATGTAGGAGTAGAATCAGAGACTAAAAGTCCAAATGGATAATAAGGTGAAAGGAAACAACATCTATCTTTCAATTATAATCTTAAATATTAATGGGCTAAACTCCCCAATCAAAAGGCATAGACTGGAAGAATGGATTAGGAAACAAAATCCATCTATATGCTGTGTACAAGAAACCCATCTCAATTTCAAGTATAGGCACCAACTTAAGGTGAAGGGATGGAAGAAAGTATTCCAAGCAAATGGTAAGAAAAAGAAAGCAGGTGTTGCTATTATAATATCAGACAAAATAGACTTCAAAGCAAAAGAAATCAAAAGGGACAAAGAAAGCCATTACATCTTTATGAAAGGCACAATTGACAATGAAGATCTCACAATCATGAACATATATGCACCAAACGCTGGTGCAACAAACTTTATAAAGAAAATTTTTCAGGATCTCAAGGCACAGATTAACCCCAGCACACTAATAGTAGGGGACTTCAATACCCCACTAAGTCCTTTGGACAGATCAACAGGACAAAGGATAAACAGAGAGACATCTGAACTAAATGACACAATACACCAAATGGACCTCACAGACATCTATCGAATATTTCACCCAAACACCAGAGAATACACTTTCTACTCAGCACCTCATGGAACATTCTCCAAAATAGACCATATACTGGGACACAGG
>VZQC01004461.1:357437-379541 GCA_009823505.1 Rhizomys pruinosus
GAATTCTTCTTACATCAGAAAAAAATTGCTATGATCAAGAAAAAAAAAAAAAAAAAAAAAAAAAAAAGCAAGAAAATAAAATCTAATCCTGGTACATCTAGGTATTATTTTGTTGAGAAATTGTCCACTTCACATTTCAAAATGAAATGGCATTGGAATGAATGTTTTCAGCATTTGATCATTTAGTGTTTATGTCAAATCATATTTTTTGTCGGCTAAGACATTCTTTCCTATTGGCAGACTGGACAGTTTTCCATTAAAGTTGCTTCTATTAGAACTGATCAGTGGGGGCTGGAGAGATGGCCTAGCGGTTACAGAGGACCCGTTTGATCCCCAGCACCAACATGGACGGCTGAGAACCGTCTGAAACTCCAGTTCCAGGAGAACTCCAGTTCCAGGGGAATCCGACACCCTCTTTCTGACCATCTGTGGCATTGCACGACACGGGTGCACAAGAACTTGCATTGGCAGACAGTGCATTGATACACATACAGAACTTTAAAAAAAAAAAAATGCCGGGCGTTGGTGGCGCATGCCTTTGATCTAAGCACTTGAGAGGCAGAGCCACCGGTCTCGGTAAGTTTGAGCCAGCTCTGTCTACAGAGTGAGTCCAGAACAGCCAGAGCTACAGGGAAACCCTGTCTCAAAAAGACCAAACAAAAAAAAAAAAAAAAGAACTGATCAGTGTAAGCTCCGCTCTTTTGAAAAGGCAACGGACAGAGAAATATGACATTTTGATTTTGATTTTTCTGTATCAATAGTATTTGCTTGTCAATTAATAGAGTATAAGATCATTTATACAATCTTTAGAAAAAATAATGATTAATCGCAATATGTACTAAATACAAAATATCACGAACTGTTTGATGTTTTCCAATGTTGTTTACATTTCCCCAGGTAACAATGTGGTTTCACTCAAAGTCAAAATCACCCATATTTTCCAAGATGTCAATAAACTTTCTTACAAGCATTTTCCTATGCTGTTAAAATGATTTTCCTGGATGCTGTCTGCTTAACTTTGGGCTCACTAGAGTAATTTAGGATATGACTCATGTTCATAGCAATTCCAGCTACAGACTCACATCTAGAAATAAAGCAATCTTACTAAATTTCTTCCAGCCACCATTTACCTGTTTTAGAAAAACAGAATCTTTGCAGATAGATTTTCTTATGTGCTCCAATATGAAGTGCCATATAAGATCCAAACATAGAAAGATATATAACTAATTATAGATAACTCAAGTGGCCAGTGACCAAAGATACTATAAATACGTACTTGCTTAAAAATCTTTTGAGACTTTTTCCCTAGAGGACCATTTGATTTGCCCAGTACAACAAAGGACTTGTATCTCATTATATAATGCTAGAAACAAAGAAGGAAACAAATATGAAAAGTTTTATGTTGTTGTGCTATTTTGTTGTATATATTTATAAATAGTACAGTTAATTTATAATACATAAATATTAAATTTGGGGGTCTTTTTGAGACAGTGTCTCCCTGTAGCCCCAGCTGGCTTGGAATTCACTTTGTAGACCAGGCTGGCTTTGAACTCACAGAGATCCACCTGCCTCCGCCTCCCAAGTGCTAGGATTAGTGCATCACTATGCCTAGCTGTATAAATGTTAACTTTTTAAAACCTATGCACTCAACTCCATAAAACTCAATGTGCTAAATCTACTACAACAAATAAAGCATATTTATAATATCTTTCTTTTAGTATAATATATAATCATGGATTTGATGTAAATTTAGCTGTACGTGTTTATTCTAACGAATAAAGCTTGAAAATGAAATGACTATAGAGTCAAATTTGTGCTCTCAAGTATCCTTCAACATGGATCCGTCCACTGAGCCCTTGTTAACCTACCAGGACTCACAACTTTAAAAGAGACTGAATAGCTTCTTCCCAGCAGCCATTGGTTTCCAGTAGTTCCTCACGTAGGGTTGGAGTTTCTTATCCAGTTCTCCACATCTATGCTGGGATTTTCTCTATCTTGAGCTTGCATGGGATTTGTGCATGCTGTCACCATCTCTGTGAGTTCATATGAGTAACTGACCAGCTATCCCAAAACCTCTATTTTCTTTTTTTTTTTTTAAATTAGTTTTTATTGATGCTTTGTGCATTTCATACATTTTTCCAATTCAGTTCAGGCTTATTTCCCTTTCCCTCCCCCCCACCCCCACCCCATCCCAGATCATGCATTCTGCCATAACTGTCCTGCATCTTTCTCTCGGTTTTTTTTTTTTTTTCATTTTAGCATAAGTGAAATCCATGGTACAAGCATCCTTCAGGCAAAACCTATCTGGCAGGCTGTTGTGCCCAAACCACCTACAGCCCCACCATCCAGTGGGGGGTACAGGTTGTTTGTTCCAAATCAAGTTGATCAATGAGTGTCCAGACTACATTGCTGGTGTTTCACCATTCACCCCCAATCGCAAGCCCTTACATCTACCACGCCCCTCTTCCGCAGGTTGTGTTCCCTAGGCTTAGAAAAGGGGCCCAGGTTTCTTGTGCCTCAGATCACTACAGCCGGGCCACCGCTTCCACAATGATCCCTGAAGCCTTTGGAGGCAAAAAGGTTTGATATAGGTCTTTGATTACATACAAGATAGTATATATGGACTCTATTAACAAGAGAGTACTCATATCATATAGTATAAACAAAGCATATATATATAGAGATTGTAAGTAACATATGGGTGATCAAATTTAGATCACCTCACCGACGCACCCCTTACTAACCAGTTACCCAGATGTTCAGGGATCGAGGATAGATAGATAAAAACATAATTATATATAGATAATATATATTATTAATCTATATATATTAATATATATATAGATATATAGATATACTAGATATATAGAGTACGAGTACATGAACATTGGGTAATGGTTAGTAAGGGGTGCAGATAGGTGAGGTGATATAAATTTGATCAAAAATATATTAAATTAAATTTGCAAAAAAAAAAATTAAGAAAATAAGTAAATAACAAAAAAGTGAAGCAATAAAAACATGCCATAATGAATTAGGCTGTTCAGAGTATATATACAACCCAGTACTCACGAAAGACCAAAAAAAAAAGTTGAAAGGATACTCAAACACAATGTTGGTTTTTATAGTGCCCAGCACAACAGTATACAATATGCTGCTGTAGGTATTGATCGTATACACTTTCTGGCATATGGAGGTATGTATATGATTAAGATGCACAAAATTCAATTTAAAAAATATACATTGATAAATCAGTAAGTTAATTATGCTATTTTCTGACTTACTAAAACAAGAACAAACCAAATCCTCAAACAGTAGATAGAATAAATTATTCAGATCAGGGCGAAAAGAAATCAAGTATACTGAAACATTTTTTTTAATCAATGAAAAGGAACAGAGTTGTTCCTTGAAAAACTTTTAAACAGATTAATAAACCTTACCAAATTCACCAAAAGAGAGGAGACCCCAAACTCAGTTTTTTTAATTTTTTAATATTTTTTATTGTTAATAACTTTTTCCATACACATACATCATTTCTCATTGAATTTAGAGTCCCTTCCCTTTCCATGCTACCACCTCACCTGAGTTCCTGCACCTCCTCCATACACCTATCATGTATTTTCTTTTTTTAATTTTAATTTCTTATTTATGTGGCATGAATGTACTGTCCTGCATGTAGTCTGTGCCACACGTGTCGTGCTGTGCAATGCCATGGACGGTCAGAGAGGGTCTCGGATTCCCCTGGAATTGGAGTTTACAGGATGTTCCTTCATGCGCCATGTGGGTGCTGGGGATCGATACCGGGTACCTCTGCAAGAGCAGTTCGGTTGCTCTTAACCACTAGGCCCAATTTTCCAGCCCCACACCTATCATCTATTTTCAAACAGTTCTTTGGAATACTTGTAATTTTCAAGCCTGGATTAAGGAACAGTCTGGGTCAGGTTGCCCTGTTTGCATGTCTGTGGGGGACTGTATTGTTTGCTAATTGATGTGGGAAGGGCCAGTCACAGGTAGGCAGCGCCATTCCTAAGCAGGAAGTCCTGATCTACATTTAGCCATAAACCTGTCATCCAGCAAAGCAGAACCCTCCACTGTTCCTGCTGTGCTTTCCTGGCTGTAAAGCAAGTTCCTTGGTTGGAGACCCAAATTATTAATGGAAACAGATCATTGCAAAAGATACCAATGGAAGCTCATTAGGACATAGTGCCAAATCATAGATCCACTGAATTGAAAGCTTAAAAGAAAATTATATATTTTTAAATGTTTATGACTAACAACATTAAGCTAACGAAAGTTTAATTTAACAAATTCATCATAAGGAGCAAGATGAAACAGCAATTTAATTTTTTTAAAAACAGCCCCATCTGTCCCTTTATCAGTTGAATACCAGCAATTGCTGGTGCATGGCATGAAAACTATGCGAAAGCCAAACCAGACTAAAACTCCTAGCAGCAAACATGGGGGAGTGGGTAAAAAAATCCCAACCCAAACTAAGGACTGTTAGCAATTGATAGCTGCTGGGAGGGGTAAAGAAAGTATCTTACAGAGATGGGACTCCTGGTAGGTTGACCAGACTCCAGGGGATGGACCACAATGAAGGACACTTAGGGAGAACACATCAGACCCTGAAGGTCCATATATACATATATGCATTATTAAATATGTATGTTTGGAAAGAGTAGTTGTTGGGTTGTTGGCAGTGTGGGGAGGAGAAGACAGGGGAGGCAATCTAAACACCATAAAACTATATTCTATGAAAACACAAAAAAATCAATCTAAAAAAAAAAAACCGGCCAACCAAAAAACAGGGCCCTGGTCCAGGTAGATTCACTGCAAAATTTTAATAGACTTTAAAGAACTAAAACCAATATTGTTCAAATTATTCAATCCAAATTGAAAAACAAAAAATATGCTTACAAACTCTTTTCACAAAGTCAATATTTCCAGATAAAACACAACCGAAATAAAAGAAAAATTACAGAACACTGGATGAACATACAGAGAACCAGGATGAACATATACGGAAAAATTCTCAATAAACATCTTGAAAAACTGAATTCAACAACACATTTTAAACAAAATCCAGGTTCTGACGTTAACATGGCAGGGATGTATTTATTGAGACCCACATGCATGGTACAGATGGCCTTCTGGAATGCCAGAGAGTGTTCCCAAAGGCCACTAAACCGATAAAGCAACATCACGGGTCTTCCCTGAGTCAAGCAAGACTCCACCTAGCCCCAACGACACTTCACCTGCCTGGAAATACTGTGCAGCAGAGGGCAGCCATTGCCTGTATACTCCCAAATCTAATTTGGCGTTTGGCTTTCTCTCCTTGGAGTGAAAAGCCCATGGCTGATGCCACAAGCCTACTCCTCTACAGGTTAGGAGATGTCATAAGGCCACTAGTTAAGACCCTGTTATATTATCAAGGGGGTAAAAATATTAATTCATGAATTAAAATGATCATCCACAAATACATCAATTTGTCTATGCCAAAGTAACCTTACCATAACTATAGTGCTGCTTAAATACCCTATATCTAATTGCGTGTGCGTACATGTAGTAGGATCGAAAAGGTTACTCCTGAACAAAAACTGTCAGCCCATGAAAGAAAAAGCCAGAATTGACCAGAATCCAAGTCACAAACAGCTCCAGAGAGGATGGACATGTTTTACTTCTCATCCACCTGTGCCCCTTTTCCTAGCCTAGGGAACAATCTGCGAAGAGGGGGCCGTGGTAGAATGTAAGGGCTACGATTTGGACGGTGATGATCGATGTGACACTACAGCGATGTAGTCTGGACAGTCATTTGACAACTTGATTGACACCAACAACCTGTCACCCTCCACTGAATGGTTGGACTGTGGGGGTTTGGGCACCAAACAGTCTATAGATTGGTTTGCACGAAGGATGTTTGTACTCGTGGATTATCACTTCTAGCTAAAAAAAATGAAAAAAAAAATAAACCTGGATAAGATGCTTGACCGTTATGGCAGAATGCATGGATCTGGGATGGGGTGGGGGGGTGGGGGGGGAAGGGAAAGGGAAATCTGCCTGATCTGAATTGGAAAATGATGTAGACAATGCACAAACCATCAATAAAAAATTAAAAAAAAAAAAAAAAAACAAAACCAGGTCACACTAAGTCCCAGGGGACTATGAATGGGGCATCTCTTGAAATGTCCTGACAATGTGAGTCACCAGGCCTGTGTAGGGAGCAGGTCTTGGAGATCCACTAATGGACCTTCAGCCATTGTCCAGTCTATAAAGATGAAAGTCTGTTCATGCTTCAAAAGGGGAAGCCTGGTCTAGCAAGAATTGACTTTGTCCTCAAGTGGATGGACCTGGTAAATGCCAAGCCAAAAGGACCTCAGCCAGTGTCAGTCTAATAAGGAGAAGTCTGCTCTGCTTCGAAAAAGGGAAGCCTGTCTAACAAGTACCTGACTTCTGTCCGCAAGTGGATGGAACTGGGTAAATTGAAAACCCAACAAGGAGCCAGGCCCACTCCCACACACGACAACACACAAACAATACACATTAAACACACACACACACTAAAATAAATAAATAAAAAATAATACCGGAGTAACCCTGAGGACAGATCTCTCAACTGACCTTGAAAGGAAAAACAAAAAAACCTTGGTTAATTTGGTACTGTGTGCGGGCCTTAAGCACCAAAAGGAAAGACTAACCAGAAATAATAATCAGTAAGGCCTGGGAAATTTACTTCAGAAATAAACTCCTGAGTTCTTAGAAAAAAGACAAAAGGAAAAAAAAAAAAAAAAAGAGAAGACCTTGTTGTTTTTGCCTGTCTTTCAGTTCTTACTGGCAAGTGCATTTCTACTCTGTGGCTGCCACAGCTTTTGTCATCCTTCAAAGACATGAGAACAGGGTTTTTTGTGTTTTTTCATTTTTTAATTTATTATTGTCTTAATATTATTCATCTTTTTTTTTTTCTTCTTTTTATAATATTTATTTATAAAAAAAATTATATATGAATGCACAGTACGTCTGCATGCTAGGTTTGTTTAACCTGTGTTGTGCAATGCCCGGAGTCAGAAGAAGTTTGTCGGATTCCCTCTGGAACTGGCTCCTGATGGAGTTCTCCTTGTAATTGGAGTTAAGGACGGTTCTCAGCCGCCATGTTGGTTCTGGGGATTGAACCCGGGTCCTCTGCAAGAGCAGTCGGTGCTCTTAACCGCAAGCCCTCTTCTCCAGCCCAATTACATCATTTCTAAATCAAAATTTAGAGTCACTCCCTTTCCATGCCTCCCACCCCCGAAGTTTCCCTGCCATCGCCATACATATCTTGATCTCTTTTCCGAGTCTTTTACAGAGTTTTGTTTTTTAATCAAGGGCTTATTTGGGGGAGGGAGGGGAACTTCACTATCTCAGCTTATTTTTCCCCAGTTCTTTTGTTGTGTTCTCTCCAACTTGTATTGCTCAATATGCAGACACAGTTTTTTAACCCTCCAAATGTTGATGAAGACTCATGTCATCTCCAGGAAATCCTCCAAACCCTTCAATGACCATGATGGCGACTGCTGAGACATCCAGCTTTTGGACTAGCAACTTACTGGGGGTTCAGCCTCTCAGAATATAGACTGCCGTTGTTGAAATATTCCAGGGCTGTATTCATGGAGGCCAAGGCATGAAGATCAATGACAGGAGTCAGTGCTTATGAACCTCATTTGGGCGACCATGGAGGGAGGAGACCCCAGTGTAGAGCACAAGGGCAGGATATGATTGGTTGTTTGGGCTTGCCAAGGAGGACCTTTCAACACTTCTTTAAGGAAAACATACATCTTTAGCCTAAAAAAGGAAAAAAAGAAAAAAAGAAAAAGAAAATCCTCAAAGTCTCAGAGATATTGTATGATGCAGTTGTATTGTTCTTATTTTATTATACAAAATAACATTATTTCAATACTATATATATATATTATATATATATTATTATATATATATATTATATTAAGAACAATACACTGTGGAGAGACCAACCACATCACAAATGAACTGGAAAAAAAACCTGACTGAAACTGAGTGAAGTTCTCCCAAAACCAATAAGCCTCTGCTTTTGAAAAACTCTGAAAAAGACTCAGAAAAAGAATTGCAAGACCAATATGGCAGAGTTACATGAACTCAGGTGAGTGGGGGATATGGAAAAGGAAATTAGTCTAATTGATTGAAAAATGATGAAGATGTTTGAAAAAAGTTTAGAAACTAATAAAATATATTAAAATAAATGAATTGAAGGAAAAAACTCATCCATTGCTATAAAATCAGGCATGATGAAATATAGCATAAATCAATAGATATACATCCATCACAGTAAAATATATTCAAAGACCTAGACGACATGATCATCTCAGTAAATGAAGAAAGCCTTTGATGAGATTTACATCTTTTCATAATAAAAGTCCTGCACAAACTAGAGACACAGGTAACAAAACTCAGAGTAATAAAGGCAGGTGTACAAAACGCTAGAGCAAAACAGCATCGTCCTAAATGGAGAAAAAATAAGTCATTTCTAATAAATTAAGAAGAGGAAAGGATGTCCAATCTTTCCATTCCTGTTCAATACCCTGCTTGTAGGTCTTACCTAGACCAGTAGGATAACAGGGAGGCACATAAGAGAAGGAAGAAGTCAAAGTACTTCCTTTGTCTGCACGAAGATGTGATTCTAAATATAGAAAACCTAAAGAATCCAACAGAAAACTCTTACAGCTCATAGACACTTTCAGAACATGAAAAGATACAAACCACCTGAAATTTAGTTCTCTATATACCAAATGGACAAGCATACTTGAAAAGAAAAGACATCCAGGGAAACAAATCTCATTCAAAATAACCCCCAAAAAGATAAAGCAAATTACTGTGGAATAAACCTAACCAGATAAATGAAACGACCTATAAAATGAAAGCTTTAAATGCTGAAGAAATTGAAGAATAAAAGAGAAGATGAAAATATCTTCCATGTTCATGAATTGGTAGAATTAACAGTGTTGAAAATGGTCATCATACCAAAAAGCAATCTAAAGACTCAATCAATGCATCCTCTCAAAATCCCAGTGCAGTTCTTCACAAATCATAACTAACAAAATAAATTAATATGGAGTTATTCCACTGCCATGATTTTGCTACAAATGACAAGATTTCACTTTTCCTTGGGCATGAAATTATAATCCATTTGTATATAGTCTACATTTTCTTTATCAATGCATCCATTGGATATACATCTGTAATGATTCTTCTATATCTTAGCTATCATGAATAAAATACATCAGCATGGGTATGAAATCATCCTAGTGTGCTATATTATGTATGTATGTTGTATGAGTAGTATGAATGCATTGGTATGATTAGTTAGTCTTTTGTTTTCTTGCAGACGCTCCATACTTACTCTCATAGTTAATGCACTCATTTCCATTACACAACACTGTATGGTTTTCTTTGTTCCACATCTCAACAAAATTTTTCTCTTTTGTCTTACTCACTACAAAACACTTTGGAAAGCAGTTGTGGAAACCCTTTAAAAGACTCAAAATGAGCCTACCACCGACCCAGCCATACTACTCCTGGTATAAAGCCACACGACTCATCCTTCTGGCAAATATACATTTGCACATCTATGTTTAATTGCAGCACTCTTCACAATAGCGAAGAGCTGGAACAACCCAAATGTGTCCCCTCAACTGGATGAGTGGATAACAAAAATTTGGTTACATCTACTAATGGAAGTTCTATGGCAGTAAAGAGGATGACATCATCATTGAATTTCGGCAGGTAAATGGATGGAACTTGAAGCCTTTATGCTAAGTAAGTAACACAATTCCCAAGACAAACAGTGGAAGGTTTCCCTCATTTGTATGATGCTAGCAACCAAATCCCCAGTTGAAAGGCAAGCTGACAGCAGCGCGTTGTTATATTTCTTTTTATCTGAAACAACTGTGCTGTTATAAAATGTGAATCTTCTTAATGAAGCCTCTAAAATTAACTTACCACTATTTTCACATGTGTAATTACCATATATGGTGAAGGTATGTATTCAATTTTAGATGAATATAAATTAAAGAAAATGTGAAATTCTTTTAATAATATACTTTTATTAATTTCTGATATTTCATACATCATTTTTTTTAGTTCAATTTGGACATATTCCCATTCCCTTCCCCCAGGATATAGGACATATATGCATTCTGCCATTCAGTCTTTTAAAGTTTTTCTCTGCTAGGAGGTTAATTGCTTTGGGCAGAATTAACTGTATCAATCCATTCTTGAACCAGTCCTCATGTCCTTTTCCCTCCCATTGTATTGTTCCAAAAATACACCTATATAAAAATCCTAAATATACCAGAAATATTAGTCCTCTGTAAATAAACTATATGTTAACTCAGAAATGATATGTAGGAGTTCATATTTTCCCTAATTTTATATCTCTAAATTATTTAATCATACCTTCCACCTATTATAATAATTACCATGCACAAAAATAAGTAGTAGAAATTCTAGGCCCCATAAGATGGTTCACATTGACGTGAGGTGCCAGTAATGGCAAGGTGGAACTGACTTGACCCATTGGGAGGGCTCCACCACCACTTCAGAAAGTCCTAGCTTGGGCTCAGCAGAAGTGCATGGATTCTGTGAGGCCAGAAGCAAGGCAGAACCTGCCTTGACATCTGGGGGACCTACTGGCAAAGAAGCAACACAATCTCCCCCCCCCCCGCCCAACTGACTGTTGCAGAACCTATGGGAGAGTTGTGTGGCCGATTACCTAGCTAGTCGCATTAGTGATTATAGTCTGAGAAGCCAAACGTTGAGTGCCAGGGATCCAAAGAAAAAATTAATGGGCCAATGCATGGTGGCACTCACTTTAATTTCCTAGCACTCAGGAGGCAGAGGCGGGGCTCTTGTGATTCAAGGCCAGACTGGTTTACAGAGTGAGTTCCAGGACAGCTGGGCTACAGAGATACCCTGTACCAAAGAAGGACAAAGATAAAAAAATAATAAATAAATCAAATCTACATTTGCCATAGACACAACGAAAAAAACAACATGGGAACAAACTCATAACTAAATCCACACCAAACTCTACAATACTTACAGAAGATCCCTACAACAAAACTCCTGAGGAAGAAGCCAAGACGCCCAATGCTTAGAAGAAACACCTGTAGATATATTCAGAATTGGAGAACTAAGGAGAAGGAATGAAAAAACTCAAAGAAACTCTGAAAACAGACTGTGTTATTATATTGTAGAATCCCTTAAAAATAATAAGAAGACGGGAAAAAAGAAAAACTCAAAAAGGACCTAAAGGAAGATAATAACAAACAGTGTGAAAGAATAAGGGTAACAGAATGAAAAAACCAACGACAGGAACTAGAGAGGATAGATAATGACAAACATTGGAAGAACTAAATGAGATAATGAAGTCAACTCCAGAAGGAAGTGAAATCGAAAAATCCCAGGCCAAATGAAAAAAGAAAATGATGAATAGACCTAAGGAGCTACAAGATCGAGAAGACAGGCTCCAGGGAGGAGAGGAAAATCTAAAGCAACATCACAGGATGAAAGGAAAAAAGAATTAAAAAGAAAAAATATAAACCAGGAAAATGAAAAAAAGATAGAAGCAGAATGGAAGAAGCAGGAAAAAAATATCAGACCTGCTAGATAATATGAGCAACTAGTAAGTTCAAAACATTATGAAAAATTTTAAAAAAGAAACACAAGAATGGGAAATCAACCAGGAAATGTGGGCACTATGAGAAGGACCAAACCTCTATCACAGGGGATAGAGGAAGGAGCAAGAATCCCAAGACAACATATTGATCAGATTTTCAATAGGATAATAGAAAGAAAAATTTCCCAAAACTTTAAAAAAAGAATCCCATGTTGCAAATACTACGGAGCACATAGAACACCAATGACAAAAAGAAAGAACCAAAAAAAAACAAAAAAACACAATAGAAAACTAGATGCTCAAAAACAAAGACAAAACTACTCAAAGACAAGCGAAAAAAAACAAGTTCATATAAGGGGAAAACCCATCCACTCATAGCTGACTTCTCAGTCCAAACTGTCAAAGCTAGAAGAACATGGACCAAAGTATTCCCTTGCTAAATGACTTTAGATGCCAACCCCAACTACTATATCCAAGCAAAAATGTCAGTTATTGTTGAAGGAGAAAAAAAAAAATCTTTCTTGACATGAACAAGATGAAAGGAAACATGCTCTAAGAATCCAAAAACTTCGACAATCCTCAAAGCAAATCCAAAAAAGAACAGAGAAAGGAGCAACTATCCTAAGCAATTAGAGAAATCAACAAAAACATAACAGAGTAAACACAAAGCCTAGACCAAAGATGCAAACACCCCAAAAAAAACGAGGTGAAAGGAAGCAGCAACACACCTCTCACAATAATAACCTTAATAATAATTGTTCTAAAACTCCCCAATCAGAAGACATAGACTGGGAGAATGTATTAAGAAACTGAATCCATGTTTTTTTTGTTGTCTATAAGAAATGCATCTTGCCTTCTAGGATAGGCACCACCTTAAAAAGGATGGAAAAAAAATATTCCAAGCCAACAGTACCAAGAAACAAGCGAAGTGGCTATTTCTTTTTTTTTTTTTTAATTTTTCAAAAATTTTTTTTTTTATTATTTCCATATGTGTCTGAATGTATTGTCTGCATGCAAGTTCTGTGCACCCGGGTGACATGCAATGCCGCGGAGTTCAGAAGAGGGCGTCGGAACTCCNAAATCTACCACAACAAATAAAAGCATATTTATAATATCTTTCTTTTAGTATAATATATAATCATGGATTTGATGTAAATTTAGCTGTACGTAAGTTTATTCTAATGAATAAAGCTTGAAAATGAAACGACTATAGAGTCAAATTTGTGCTCTCAAGTATCCTTCAACATGGATCCGTCCACTGAGCCCTTGTTAACCTACCAGGACTCACAACTTTAAAAGAGACTGAATCACTTCTTCCCAGCAGCCATTGGTTTCCAGTAGTTCCTCATGTAGGGTCGGAGTTTCTTATCCAGTTCTCCACATCTATGCTGGGATTTTCTCATATCTTGAGCTTACATGGGATTTGCATATGCTGTCACCATCTCTGTGAGTTCATATGAGTAACTGACCAGCTATCCCAAAACCTCTTCCACAATGATCCCTGAGCCTTTGGAGGCAAAAGTTGATTATAGGTCTTTATACATAATATATATATATATATATTAGAGTACATGAAATTGGGTAATGGTTAGTAAGGGGTGCAGATAGGTGAGGTGATCTAAATTTGATCAAAATATATTAAATTAAATTTGCAAAAAACAATTAAGAAAATAAGTAAATGAACATAAAAAGTGAAGCAACTAAAAACAATAAATTTCAAGAGTATGTTATACCCACAGTCAACGTCCTTGAAGCCACTGAAAAAAAAAGTTGAAAGGATACTCAAACACAATGTTGGTTTTTATAGTGCCCAGCACAACAGTATACAATATGCTGCTGTAGGTATGCGTATACACTTTCTGGCATAGGAGGTATGTATATGATTAAGATGCACAAAAATTCAATTAAAATATACATTGATAAATCAGTAAGTTAATTATGTATTTTCTGACCTTACTAAAACAAGAACAAACCAAATCCTCAAACTAGTAGATAGAATAAAATTATTCAGATCAGGGCAGAAATCAATAAACTAGAAACATTTTTTTAATCAATGAAAGGAAGAGTTGGTTCCTTGAAAAACTTAAACAGAATTAATAAACCTTTACCCAAATTCACCAAAAGAGAGGAGACCCAAACTATTTTTTTAATTTTTAATATTTTTATTGTTATTAAACTTTTTCCATACATCATACATCATTTCTCAATTGAATTTAGAGTCCCTTCCCTTTCCATGCCTACCACCTCACCTGAGTTCCTGCACTCTGCCATACACCTATCATTTATTTTCTTTTTTTAATTTAATTTATTTATTTATGTGCATGAATGTACTGTCTGCATGTAGGTCTGTGCACCCGTGTCGTGCAATGCCATGGAGGTCAGAAGAGGGTCTCGGATTCCCCTGGAATTGGAGTTACAGATGGTTCTCAGCCGCCATGTGGGTGCTGGGGATCGATACCGGGTCCTCTGCAAGAGCAGTCGGTGCTCTTAACCACTAGGCCATCTTTCCAGCCCCACACCTATCATTTATTTTCAAACAGTTCTTTGGAATACTTGTAATTTTCAAGCCTGGATTAAGGAACAGTCTGGGTCAGGTTGCCCTGTTTGCATGTCTGTGGGGGACTGTATTGTTTGCTAATTGATGTGGGAGGGCCCAGTCCACAGTAGGCAGCGCCATTCCTAAGCAGGAAGTCCTGATCTACATTTAGCCATAAACCTGTCATCCAGCAAGCAGAACCCTCCACTGTTCCTGCTGTGCTTCCTTGGCTGTAAAGCAAGTTCCTTGGTTGGAGACCCAAATTATTAATGGAAACAGATGCATTGCAAAAGATACCAATGGAAGCTCATAAGGACATAGTGCAAAATCTATAATCCACTGAATTGGAAAGCTTAAAAGAAAATTATATATTTTTAAATGTTTATGACTAACAACATTAAGCTAACGAAAGTTTAATTTAACAAATTCATCATAAGGAGCAAGATGAAACAGCAATTTATTTTTTAAAAAATCCTCCATCTGTCCCTTTCTCAAGTTGAATACGCAGCATTGCTGGTGGCATGCATGACAACTATGCAAGCTCAAACAAGACTAAATCCTAGCACAAACATGGGGAAGTGGGTAAAAAATCCCAACCCAAACTAAGGAACTGTTAGCAATTGATAGCTGCTGGGAGGGGTAAAGAAAGTATCTTACAGAGATGGGACTCCTGGTGGACTCAGTGGATGGACCAACAATGAAGGACACTTAGGGAAATAAATCCGACCCTGAAGGTCCATATATACATATATGCATATATATGTATGTTTATATGTTGGGTTGTTGGCAGTGTGGGGAGGGGAAGACAGGGGAGGCAATCAAAATACCATAAAACTATATTCTATGAAAATCACAAATTCAATTAAGAAAAATAAAACTGCCAACCAAAAAACAGGGCCCTGGTCCAGGTAGATTCACTGCAAAATTTTAATAGACTTTAAAGAACTAAAACCAATATTTTTCAAATTATTCAATCAAATTGAAAAGAAATATGCTTACAAACTCTTTTCACAAAGTCAATATTTCCTTGATACCAAAAACCAGATAAAACACAACCAAAATAAAAGAAAAATTACAGAACACTGGCTGAACATATAGAGAACCAGGATGAACATATACAGAAAAATTCTCAATAAAATACTTAAAAACTGAATACAACAATACATTTAAAAAAAATCCAGGTCAACTAAGTCCCAGGGGACTATGCATGGGAGCATCTCTTGAAATGTCCTGCACATGTGAGTGACCAGCCTGTGTAGGGAGGTCTTGGAGATCCACTAATGGGACCTCAGCCAGTGTCCGGTCTATAAAGACGAAAGTCTGCTCATGCTTCAAAAAGGGAAGCTTGGTCTAACAAGACCTGACTTTGTCCTCAAGTGGATGGAACTGGGAAATGAAAAGCCAAAAGGAGCCAGGGGCCCACTCCCACACACACACAAAATAAATAAATAAATAAATAAATAAATAAATAAATAAATAAATAAACAAATAAATAAACAACCAAGTAACCCCTGAGGACCAGATCTTCAACTGACCTTGAGAAAACAAAAACCTTGGTTAATTGGGCTGTGTGGCCTTAAGCACCCAAAAGGAAAGCACAACCAGAAATAATAATCAGTAAGGCCTGGGAAATTTTACTTCAGAAATAAACTTGAGATCTTAGTAAAAAGACAAAAAGGAAAAAAAANGGACCTCAGCCAGTGTCCAGTCTATAAAGATGAAAGTCTGCTCATGCTTCAAAAAGGGAAGCTTGGTCTAACAAGACATGACTTTGTCCTCAAGTGGATGGAACTGGTAAATGAAAAGCCAAAAGGACCTCAGCCAGTGTCCAGTCTATAAAGATGAAAGTCTGCTCATGCTTCAAAAAGGGAAGCTTGGTCTAACAAGACATGACTTTGTCCTCAAGTGGATGGAACTGGTAAATGAAAAGCCAAAAGGACCTCAGCCAGTGTCCAGTCTATAAAGATGAAAGTCTGCTCATGCTTCAAAAAGGGAAGCTTGGTCTAACAAGACATGACTTTGTCCTCAAGTGGATGGAACTGGTAAATGAAAAGCCAAAAGGAGCCAGGGCCCACTCCCACACACACACACACACACACACACACATACACACACACACACAAAAAAAAATAAAAAATGAGTGACCCCTGAGGAGCAGATCCTCAACTGACCTTGAGAAAACAAAAACCTTGGTTAATTTGGCTAACTGTGTGGCCTTAAGCACCCAAAAGGAAAGTGTAACCAGAAATAATAATCAGTAAGGCCTGGGAAATTTTACTTCAGAAATAAACTTGAGTTCTTAGTAAAAAGACAAAAAGGAAAAAAAAGAGAGAGCACTGTTGTTTTGCCTGTCTTTAGTTCTTACTGGCAAGTGCATCTACTCTGTGGTTGCCACTGCTTTTGTCATCCTTCAAAGACATGAGACGCAGGGTTTTTTGTTTTTTTCATTTTTTAATTTATTATTGTTATTAAACTATTTCCATACATCATACATCGCTTCTTTTTTAATATTTATTTATTTACATATTTATTTATTTATGTGCATGAATGTACTGTCTGCATGCAGGTCTGTGAACCTGTGTTGTGCAATGCCGCGGTGGTCGGAAGATGGTGTCGGATTCCCCTGGAACTGGAGTTCTCCTGTAATTGGAGTTACAGACGGTTCTCAGCCGCCATGTGGGTGCTGGGGATTGAACCCGGGTCCTCTGCAAGAGCAGTCGGTGCTCTTAACCGCTAAGCCATCTCTCCAGCCCAATACATCATTTCTAAATCAAATTTAGAGTCACTTCCCTTTCCATGCCTCCCACCACACCTGAGTTCCTGCACTCTGCCATACATGACTTACATCTTTTTCCGAGTCTTTACAGAGTTTGTTTTTTTCAAAGCAGAGGCTTATTTGGGGGAGGGGGGGAACTTCACTATCTCAGTATTTTTCCCCATTCTTTTGTTGTTGTTCTCTCCAACTTGTATTGCTTCAATATGCATACACAGTTTTTTAACCCTCCAATGTGGACTGAAGACTCATGTCTCTCCAAGAATCCTCCAAACCTTCAATACCAGATGGCGACTGCTGAGACATCCAGCTTGTGGACTGAGCAGCTACTGGGGTTTCAGCCTCTTCAGAATATAGACTGCCGTTGTTGAACTATCCAGGCTGTATCATGGAGGCCAAGGCAGGAAGATCAAGACAGGAGTCAGTGCTTAGTGAACCTCATTTGGGCGACCATGGGAAGGGAAGACCCCAGTGTAGAGCACAAGGGCAGGATTGATGGTTGTTTGGGGGCTTGCCAAGGAGGAACCTTCAAACACTTCTTTAAGGAAAACATGACGTCTTTTAGCCTAAAAAAAAAAGAAAAAGAAAAGAAAAGAAAATCCTCCAATTCAGATGATATATGTATGTATGCATGTATGTCTATGTTTCTGTATATATATATATATATATATATTATATATATATTATTATATATATAATATATTAAGCAATACTAGTTGGAGAGACCAACAATCACAAATGAACTGGAAAAAAACTGACTGAAACAGTGAGTGAAGTTCTCCCCAAAACAATAAGCCTCTGCTTTGAAAAAACTCTGGAAAGACTCAGAAAAAGATGCAAGACATATATGGCAGAGTACATGAACTCAGGTGGGGTGGGGATATGGAAAGGGAAATTACTCTAAGTTGGATTGAGAAATGATATACGATGTTTGAAAAAGTTTAATAACTATAAAAATATATTAAAAAAATAAAATGAATTGAAGGAAAATCATCCATTGCTATAAAATCAGGCATGATGAAATATACATAAATCAATAGATATAATCCATCACATAAATATATTCAAAGACCTAGACGACATGATCATCTCAGTAAAGGAAAGGCCTTTGATGAGATTTAGCATCTTTTCATAATAAAAGTCCTGCACAAACTAGAGACACAGGTAACAAAACTCAGAGTAATAAAGGCAGTGTACAAAACGCTAGAGAAAACAGCATGCTAAATGGAGAAAAAAATAAGTCATTTCTAATAAATTAAGAAGAAGGAAAGGATGTCCAATCTTTCCATTCCTGTTCAATACCCTGCTTGTAGGTCTTACCTAGACCAGTAGGATAACAGGGAGGCACATAAGAGAAGGAAGAAGTCAAAGTACCTTTGTCTGCAGAAGATGTGATTCTAAATATAGAAAACCTAAAGAATCCAACAGAAAACTCTTACAGCTCATAGACACTTTCCAGAACATGAAAAGATACAAAATAAACACATGAAATTTAGTTTCTTCCTATATACCAATGACAAGCATATTGAAAAAGAAATCAGGGAAACAATCTCATTCAAAATACACCCTCCAAAATAAAGCAAATTACTGTGGAATAAACCTAACCAGATAAATTAAACACCTATAAAATGAAAGCTTTAAATGCTGAAGAAATTGAAGAATAAAAGAGAAGATGAAAATATCTTCCATGTTCATGAATTGGTAGAATTAACTGTGTGAAAATGGTCATCATACCAAAAGCAATCTAGAGACCCAATCAATGCCATCCTCGTCAAAATCCCAGTGCAGTTCTTCACAAACATAAACAAAATAAATTAATATGGAGTTATTCCACTGCCATGATTTTGCTACAAATGACAAGATTTCACTTTTCTTTGGCATGAAATTATAATCCATTTGTATATAGTCTACATTTTCTTTATCAATGCATCCATTGATATACATCTGTAATGATTCTATCTATATCTTAGCTATCATGAATAAAATACATCAGCATGGGTATGAAATCATCTATGTGTGTATGTATGTATGTATGTATGAATGTATATTTGCATGTATATGAAGTTCAGTTTTTGTTTTCTTGCAGAGCCTCCATACTACTCTACATAGTTAATGCACTCATTTTCATTACACTAACACTGTATGGGTTTTCTTTGTTCCACATCTCAACAAAATTTTTCTCTTTTGTCTTACTCATACAAACACTATGGAAAGCAGCATGGAGAACCCTTAAAAGACTCAAAATGAGCCTACCACCTGACCCAGCCATACTACTCCTGGGTATAAGCTCACACGACTCATTCTTCTGCAAATATACATGCACATCTATGTTTATTGCAGCACTCTTCACAATAGCGAAGAGCTGGAACCAATCCAAAGGTCCCTCAACTGATGAGTGGATAACAAAAATGTGGTACATCTACACAGTGGAGTTCTATGCAGTGGTAAAGAAGGATGACATCATCATGAACTTTGCAGGTAAATGGATGGAACTTGAAGCCTTTATGCTAAGTGAAGTAACACAGTCCCAAAAAACAGTGAATGGTTTCCCTCATTTGTGGATAGTAGCACCAAATCCCCCAGTTGAAAGGCAAGCTGAGCAGCGCTGTTGTTATATTTCTTTTTATCTGAAAGCAACTGTGCTGTTATAATGTGAATCTCTTAATGAGCCCTAAAATTAACTTACCACTTATTTTCAGACATTGTAATTACCATATATGGGTGGAAGGTATGTATTCATATTTTAGAGTCATATAAAATTAAAGGAAAATGTGAATTCTTTTTAATATAATACTTTTATTAATGTTCTGTATATTTCATACATCATTTTTTAGTTCAATTTGGACATATTCCCATTTCCCTTCCCCCCAGATACAGGACATATATGCATTCTGCCATATCAGTCTTTTTAAAGTTTTTCTCTGTAGAGGTTTATTGCTTTGGGCAGAATTTAACTGTATCAATCCATTCTTTGACCCAGTCCTCATGTCATTGTTCCCTCCCATTTGTATTGTTCCAAAATACACCTATATAAACATCCTATATGTACCAGAATTATGTCCTCTGTAAATAAACTATATGTTAACTCAGAAATATATGTAGGAGTTCATATTTTCCCTTTAATTTTATATTCCTCTAAATTGTGAATCCATGCCTTCCACCTATATACAATAATTACCATGCACAAAAATAAATAGTAAGATAATTCTAGGGCCCATTAAGAGGTTCACATTGAGTGAGGTGCAGTAAGGCAAGGTGGAACTGCTTTGGCCCATTGGGAGCTCACCACCCACTTCAGAAGTCCTAGCGTGGGCTCCAGAGAGGTGCATGGACTCTGTGAGGTGCCAGGAAGGCAAGGCAGAACTGCCTTGACACTTGGGGACCTACTGGCAAAGAAGCAACACAATCTCCCCCCAACACTGCGTCAACCTGGTGAAGCTGTAGTGCAGAGGACCTAACAGGTGCGGCATTAGTGATTATAGTCTGAGAAGCCAACGTTGAGGTGCCAGAATCCAAAGAAAGAAATAAATGGGCCAGGCATGGTGACTCACGTCTTTAATCCTAGCACTCAGGAGGCAGAGGCAGGCTGATCTTTGTGAGTTCAAGGCCAGACTGGTTTACAGAGTGAGTTCCAGGACAGCTGGGGCTACAGAGAGACCCTGTATCAAAAGGACCAAAGATAAATAAATAAATAAATAAATAAATAAATCCACATGCCAAAGACACAAAGAAAAAACAACATGGGAAAAGCTCATACTAAATCCACACCAAACTCTACCAATCCTACAGAAGATCCCTACAACAAGATCTCTGAGGAAGGAAGCCAAGACGCCAAGCTTAGAAGAACAACTGTAGACATATTCAAAGAAATTGGAGAACTAAGAGAAGAGAATGAAAAACTCAAGAACTCTGAAAATGACTGTGTTATTATATTTTAGAATCCCTTAAAAGATAAATAAAAGAAGGGGAAAAAAGAAAAACTCAAAAAGGACCTAAAGGAAGATAATGACAAACAGTGTAAAGAAATAAGGGTACAGATTGAAAAACTCAAGAAGGACCTAAAGGAAGATAATGACAAACATTGGAAAGAACTAAAATGAGAAAATGTCAAACTCCAGAAGGAAGTGGAAATGCTGAAAAGATCCCCGGCCAAAATGAAAAAAGAAAATGATGAATGAACCAAGGAGCTAAAAGACGAGAATGACAGGCTCCAGAGGAGAGGAAAATCTAAAGAAATCACAGGATGAAATGAAAAAGGAAGTTGAACATTCATCCAATCACCAGGAAAGGATGGGAAAAAGCCTCAGAAGCAGAATGGAAGAAGCAGAAAAAAGACTATCAGACCTGCAGGATAATACAGAGCAACTAGTAAGTTCAAAACATTATGAAAAATTAAAAAAAAAAAAACACAAGAATGGAACAACCAGGAAATGTGGGACACTATGAAAAGACCAAACCTCTATCACAGGGATAGAGGAAGGAGAAGAATACCAAGACAACACTATTGATCAGATCTTCAATAGGATAATAGAAGAAAATTTCCCAAAACTTAAAAAAGATAATCCCATGCAAATACAAGAAGCACATAGAACACCAAATAGACAGGACAAAAAAGAAACTCCCCACACTACATAATTGTTAAAACACTAGATGCTCAAAACAAAGACAAAATACTGAAAGCCACAAGCGAAAAACAACAAGTTACATATAAGGGGAAACCCATCACAATCATAGCTGCCTTCTCAGTCCAAACTATAAAAGCTAGAAGAACATGGACCAAAGTATTCCCTGTGCTAAATGACTTTAGATGCCAACCCATACCACTATATCCAGCAAAAACATCAGTTATAGTTGAAGGAGAAAAAAAATCTTTCTTGACATGAACAAGATGAAAGAATACATGTCTAAGAATCCAACACTTCAGAAAATCCTCAAAGCAATCCAAAAAACAGAGGAAAGGAGCAACTATCCCTAAGCAATTAGAGAAATCAACAAAAGCATAACAGAGTAAATACAAGCCTAGACCAAGAATGCAAACAAAAAATAAGGTGAAAGGAAGCAACACACCTCTCACAATAATAACCTTAAATAATAATGGTCTAAACTCCCCAATCA
>VZQC01004461.1:393085-423609 GCA_009823505.1 Rhizomys pruinosus
TATTAATTGTTCAATAGCCTGTATTTTTTTTTTTTTTGGTCAGGGGCCACTGGTTAAGCCATACAGGCTCATCTGATTTTCAATCTATTTTATCTGTACATAAAAAGCTCCCAATGGCCCCTATGAAAAACACTGTTCATTTAAGTTGTCTGAAGTCACTAACTTAACATCCATGTCACTCATAATGTCTCTGCCCCACAAGGAAAAGGGCAGGGAAGGAACAATAAAAGGTTGAATTAGTCCTGTTTTTTCATCAAGTTCCCACTTTAAGAGTTGAGAACTTTGAGCCACATTAGAAACTGAGCCCAGTCCTGTCAGTGAGGAAAAGGTATTTTGAGAAGGCCAGGAGGCCGGCCAATCTTTTCCTGCTATGTAAGTCTTATCAGCTCCTGTATCTAAGAGACCTTGTAAGAGCTTTTCATTTATTTTTATAGTTTTAAAGGGTCAGCCTTTGTTTAAATCCTGGACCCAGGCAACCATATCAGAAGAGCCAAACTGGCCCTGATTTCTTTTTTGTTTTAAAATTGGATTTGGCAAGTTTACATAAGGTAGTAACAGGAGCTGAGCTATTTTTCGTTCTTTATGTAACTGAATTGTTTCTTTTAAGGGTCTAACCATAATTTTTATTTCCCCAGTAAAATCAGAGTCCACAACACCAGGTAAAACTTCAAAATTTTTATTATAATTTGAACTACGACCAATTATTAAACCCACAGTTCCCGTTGGCAGAGTCCCTAATGTGGAAGTGGGGACTAGTGCCACTCCATCCGCTGAGGACAAAATTATATCCTGGAAGACAGAGAAGTCCAGCCCTGCACTTCCCGATGTTGCTCTAGGCAAATCATGAACAGTTAATTTAGGAGTTTTAGGGTTTAACCCCCGAGTAACCTTTTTACTCTCCTCACTTTTTTTTCTTTCTACGGGGCTGAGAGGCTGCCCCAAATCTAGTTTTTTTGTATCTTTTTTTTTTTTCCTTTCCCCGTAAGAGGGGATTCATTTTTATAAAACTTAGATTTACACTCACTCTTTTAATGTCTACCTTTTTGGCACCTGGGGCATAACCCAGGAGGGGGCCCTCTCTTGTCCTTCTTTGCCCCATTAGGGCAAGCCTTTTGTATATGTCCTGTTTTTTCACATTTAAAGCATGTGGGTTTTGAGGATCCTTGTCCTCCTCCATAAGTTTTTTTCACATAGGCGCTGTATTTCTGTCCCTTCATTGCTGCAGTAAAAGCCATACCCTGAACTACTGCTGGTGAGGCATCAACACAGGCCTTTACATAGTCCTGTAAAGTCCCTGTTTTTCTGACAGGTCTTATAAGATCCTGACAGAGAGTATTGGCGTTTTTCCATGCCAATTGTTTAAGCAAGATATCTGTCCCTTCTGATTGTGGCAGCATTTTGTGAATAGCTTTCTGAAGCCTAGAAACAAACTCCTGATAAGGTTCTTCATTTCCTTGTTTTATTCCTGACAAAGTAGAGCCCTTGGTTCCAGGAGGTGGTAACTTTTTCCAAGATTCCAGAGCATTGGTAGTAACTGTTTCTAGAATATCTCTGGGGATTTTTACCTGTAACTGATTTGTGGCATAATTTCCCGTCCCTAAAAGTATATCCATAGTTGGCTTAGGGCCTTTTTTTTTTCACAAATTGAGCTATAGTCTGTTTAGATCTGTCTTTATACTCAGTCCTCCACAATACATAGTCCCCTGGGCTTAAAGTAGCCTTGGCAGTTTGGTGCCAGTCGCCAGGAGTTAACCAATGACTGGCCACCATTTCCAACACCTGAATAGTGTATTGTGTGGTGGGCCCAGAGGCTTTTACTGCTGATTGTAATTTTTTTAAGATCTTAAGAGGAAGGGGCTCCCAAACAGGCTGTCCATCAGCTTCTTCTACTGGGAAAGTAAAGGAACAATCTCCATTCCTTTTTGTCTCTGCCATAGCCCCACGAAAACCTGAAGGGATGGTGGGAACCAGCTGGGGCCACTTTCTTCTCTCTTTTTTTTTTTTTTTTTTTTTTTTTTGGTCTTTCGCTAGGCCTTTTTGACAGGGAATGCCATCATAGGGGTATAATCTGCACTGCATCCTCCTGAGGACTGACCAGAGAGGCTGAGGGATGAGGACCATCCTGACGATGAGGGTGGAGCAGAAGGAGGGGGTTAGCAAAAGGACAATCGTCCCAGTCACTTTAGTCCTCCGGAGTCCATATTTTTTACTTTTTACTATTTTGAATAAAAATCGCCCTCACCCTCAAAAAAAATTGGTCTTTGATCTCTGATCTTGTTTTGGTATTGGGGGATATAGACCTGATCCCCCCTCAATAGAGGTGAGAGATTGTAATGGCTTTTCTTCACTACTCTCCTGTTTTTTATTTTTTGATGTTTTATGTACGAGTCCCTCAAAGTCTGATCCATTAGTTAACAGCTCTTTCATTTGTAACCAAAGCGGATATGCATAGTTAGGCAGTTCCCCCTCACCATGTTCTCACATGTTCCCTCATTTCTTTTCCAATTCTTTTCCAATCTGTGTAGAGCTAGAGTGCCCTCCTCCAGAAACAAGACTAACTTTTTAAATAACGTCTTAAAAATCTTTTATGTCTTTTCTGAAACCTTCAATCCTTTTTCTGCCAGCATGTGTTTAAAAACAGAAACATATTTTCTTGTTTAGACTCACTGTGCCCCATGGTCCAATGATTACTCGCACTTACCGTGATCCTTTATCGCGAGACCCGGGCTCACGCTAGCTCTGGCAAGCACTTCCTGTGTTCTGGCAAAGGAAACAGAGAAAAGAGAAAAGGTTACCTGTCCAAGGGTCCCTGTTTGGACTGCCTCCTGCTAGACTGGCCCTCCGGGGTCATGGGCTTTAGGGTTCCTCCTTGGAGCGGTAAAAACAAACCACAGCGGTGTCGTGTAAGGCTGTACAGAAGAAAAATAGCGTAGAAGTTTTCCTGATCCAGGTTGTAGCGATTTTATTGAGCTCACAGGCAGTGATTTTATAGTAAATTTAAGAAGAAACAGCAAAGAAAGTGGCAAACTTTCCAGAACTTCTGGACAGGGTTATCCACAATTTAAAATTTTTTTTATACAATTAACCAAAGTACATAGTCATGGGTACATGGTTGGCAGATTACAGCATAATACATCTTTGGTTTTAGACCCAATGTCACAAAACCGCAGGCACAAGTCTGGAACAAAACCTTTTTGAACTGAGAGATTGTGGCTTTTTATTATATTATTTATACTTTAAAAATAACCTTTTACTTTTGTGATCTTAAAGTTTTTTTTTTTTTTTTTTTTTTTTTTTTGTCTCCCAGGGAAATGTTTAGGCCAATTGTAATGCACCCGGAGTTAATTTTTCATCATGTCTTGCTTTGGTACAATGTGTGCAATGCCACCATTTACTATTGTATATTTAATTAATAATAGTTTGTTTTTGTTGTGGGGTTAACAAGCACCAAGGAGGCCTAGCTCTTAGCAATTTTTGTATGAAGTTTAAATTATAGTAAAAGACCCACTACCCATCTATATTAACCCATCTATCTTTCCATTTATTATATGTTCCTGTGAAAGGAGGGGGAGAATCAGGGACCCTTTGTATGTTATTTTTTCTTAAAGGAGGAGTCCACCATCTGTCTTTAATTAAATAATGCCTCCCATCATACACAACTGTCACTGAAATTCCCATTTTACTCAGTAACAGTCATGATATAAAACATCATTTTTACCTGATTATCCTATTTTGAACTTTTTTTAAAAATTTATTATTTTTGCCTCTCCTCCTATTTTGTAATTGGTCTATGATATCACCCAATGTAATGTTGTTTTCTCAATAAATTTTTACAAAAGTTTTTAAAAAAGGAGGGTCGTACTCAAAAATATTTTTATATGTAATTTGACTAAAATTTACAAAAAGTTCCTGCTCCAAAAATGGCCAAAAACTGGGGGAGGTATTTGACTATTATTGCCAACTCCCGGAACATCTAGGTAACTCTGTCCTTTGTCTATAAAAAACATTTAATTAAACTTGAAAAAGGATTTTGTTGTATTTAAAAAGTATATTGTAACTAAAAAAGACAACATGCCAAGCCCAACACCAAAAAAGCATGACATCTTAAAAACATATCGGAAAATGGTCAAGGCCAAGCACTCTGTCAGGGACCTCCAGGGGGTCAGGTCCCGAAGGACTTTGCTCCCCTGCCTGCCTCAAATATGACTTTTGTCACAGCTCATACGCAAGCGACACTGGAGTTGGTGTGACACCTAAGCAGCTGGATCAAATTCCTCCTAATACATCATCTAGATCTGGCTCAGAATGTAAATATTTTATTTGAAGTTGTTCTTGAAAGAATTCAGGAGGCTAGAAACTACCTAAAGGACACTGTATATGTGAGAGAATGACATAGTGGAGGGTTTGGACAGCCAAAGGCAAGAAGATAGAAGTAAGGGAGGAGTAGAAGGCACTGTAATTAGAGATAGTAGAGAAGCTGTAATTATCATAGACACCAAAGGCTCAGTAGCTTACTGTGAAATCCTATAGAATACACTGATAATAAAATGTACTTCCTCCAAGTCTTAAAAATTATCGTAGAATTTATATTGCCAGTGATTAGCAAAATAATATACTATAGAACTCACAAAATCTAGAATCCACTTGTTCTTGACTATTCTTTTTTAAAGAGAAAAGGTGTGCACAATACAAAATTTATAAAAAGAGAAAGAAGAGGAAAATCATCCATAATCCCATTATAGAAAGATTGCAACTGTTAAAATGTTGACATTAATCACAATTTCTAGAACTGGGCTTGAATTTAATATTTAGCTTTGCAAAATTAAAATATTCATTTAAAATCAATCAATGCTCAATTTAAACCTTCTACAATGAGCATCATTTTTTCTCTGGATACTTTGGAATGGTAAAAGGGGAGAGTTTTAGTCTGCAAATTTTTAGAAGAAATTTTTAGAAGAAAATTAATCTTATAAATTTTGGCATGCATCCTGAGGAAAGTAGTTAATAAAATGTTTTTCTTTTTTTTTTTTTTTTTTTAATTTATTTTCGGTATGTGTATCAATGTACTGTCTGCATGCAGGTTTGTGCACCCGTGTCGTGCAATGCCACGGAGGTCAGAAGAGGGTCTCGGATTCCCCTGGAACTGGAGTTCTCCTGGAATTGGAGTTTCAGACGGCTCTCGGCCGCCATGTGGGTGCTGGGGATCGAACCCGGGTCCTCTGCAAGAGCGGTCGGCGCTCTTAACCGCTAGGCCATCTCTCCAGCCCCAATAAAATGTTTTTCAATAAGTGATGGTGTTTGTGGTAGAACAGAACCTAAGAAAAATAAATACATTATAATCTGTGAGAACAAGAACACTCTCAATTCAGAGAGGTGTTTGTAGAATCTCTATAGCTCAGTGGCTGATTACAACAAAGTATTATCGTCCCTGGACTGCAAATCTGAGGCTAGAAAATGAGGTCTTTTGGATATCTTGAAAATAGGATAAAGACAATTAGGTGGCTATCCCAAAAGCAAAGTAGAAATGATACATTCAGGGATACATACAGAAATATAGAACATAGACAAAAAGAAAGTAAGTGGGACTACTGTGGGGAGAAAGCTTTAAACGGGGAGGGAGGTGGGGGATCATGGAGAGAAGGGTGCCTGGAGGAGGGAGGACTGAGCGGGACAAAGGAAGTATAAAGAAGCCCTGAGGAGCTGTGTAAGACTCAAATTAAAAACACAAAAAGTGGATTGAAGGGAGTTAATTTTCATGGCTTGATGGCCAAACCCCACTGCTCTTAGAAGCAAGAGTCCTAGGTGTAAGATTCCTCCACAAGAATTCAACAAAGAGGCTCTTGTCAACCTTGGTTGTCCACCAGAACTAGAGAATAAGATGATACAGTAGAAGACATCTCACGTCTCAGGTGCAGGATATAGACAACACAAGCTGAAGCAGACTGGAAGCTTCCTTGATCCCAGCTAGCATCCAAACCCCAGAGGGTACTGTGTGTGTTGTTAAGGGAGAAAAGATGCAAAGAGTGAACCCTGCGAACTAGAAAGCTGACCTGCCAGGCAAAATATGCACCTGCCAAGCAAAATATGCACATTGGCACAAGAGTGACTTGGCTGTGGAGGAGATGAGCAACTGCCCTCTAAATGGACTTAGGGTCTGCTTCATGGGAGGGTTGGGGGTTATGCCTGGCACTGTAACCCAGATAATAGCTCCTACCTGGAGAAGTCATAAACCTAGAAGAGAAATCAATGTCTAACTAGTTGACAACACTGCAAACAGCCTTCTAAATATCTTATCTTCACATCTATAGACAAAAACCATCCCAACCCTTAATCAGGAATCCCTCTCCTTACAATGAATGGAGGTGAATACAGAGACAGCTGACTTCCCAAAATACAGAGAATAGACCATGGTTGTGGGACAGACCTAAATAAGCATTTGCAATATCCCTTCTAAGGTACACCGAACACTTCAGAAGAGGAAGAAACAGAGTTTTACAAGGGTGAAAGGCAACTAAATGCTATCCACTGAACTCAATACAAACATTGCAATCATTCACTCACAACTGTGGTAACCCTCACTGGGCCTGCCAACAGTCAGCCATGGAGGAGCAGACTCATGGGCCACTACCCCCTACTGCTGAATTGTTGGCTATTGATAGATTCTAGTGACAGAGGAATCAATGTCTTCCATTGTGTACCCTCTGTGGAGCCCCGCAGCTTCCAACAGATAGCTCCAAATCCATCATACAGATGGACCTGGTTATACAAAAAAAAAAAAATTACTAGATCCGAATGGGACAGAATTTGTGATTGGAGGGAGAGGAATAAGGATAGTAATGAGAAGAGAGAGGGTGTGGCCTGAGTGGTCAGTATGCATTGAGTACATGTGTTGAGTTGTCTAAGAACAAATTTAATTCATGAAAAGTGCTATCTTAAACAAGCATAAATTGAAAATATAAAAGTTGACTTTTTCATTGATAAGATTATTGAAAAGTTAAGAAACCAAGATATATCAGTTTAAAAAAACTTCAAGAATGTAGTAAGGTACTTATGTATACAGGCATAAATTTATTTTAGCATGTTTCCATTTGATAGAACTTTTAACCATGTAGAATTCAGACATGAAAGTGACTGATTTGCCTCTCCGTAGATCCTTGGGTACCTGTACTTCTATTTTACCTTTCTTGGCTATTCTAACAGTCAAAATAAAATTATGTGTAAAATGTCACAGTAAAATTACAAGGTACCTTGGTTTTTGACATTTGAGTCACTAGTTTATAGCCAGGATATCCCTTTGCTTACAATTAAATTTGCCTCTCTCTTGTGCTCTTCAGGTAATGATCAGCTCAAGGTCAGACTTGCACAAGAATTTGATGGATGGAGGAAATCACTCCATGGTATCTGAGTTTTTGTTGTTGGGACTCACCAGTTCTTGGGAAACTCAGATTTTCCTTTTTCTGTTTTTCATGGTATTTTACATAGCCAGTATGCTGGGGAACCTTCTCATCGTGCTCACAATCATCTCAGACCATCACTTACATTCCCCCATGTACTTCCTGCTGGCAAATCTCTCCTTCATTGATACAGGTGTGTCCAGCATTGCTACTCCGAAGATGATTTACGACCTCTTCAGAAAGCATAAAGCCATCTCCTTGAATGGGTGCATCACCCAGATGTTCTTCATCCACACTGTTGGAGGTACAGAGATGGTGCTGCTCATAGTCATGGCCTATGACAGGTACACTGCCATCTGTAAGCCCCTCCACTACCTGAACATCATGAGCCGAAGAATGTGCGTTTCTCTTTTGGCTCTTGCTTGGACCATTGGCCTCATTCATTCTGTGGCCCAACTGGCTTTTGTTGTAAATTTACCCTTCTGTGGAGCCAACAGAATGGACAGCTTTTATTGTGATTTTCCTCGGTTCATCAAACTTGCATGCACAGACACATACAGGCTGGAGTTCCTGGTCACTGCCAACAGTGGTTTCATCTCCATGGGCACCTTCTTTGTCTTGATGGTGTCATACATCTTCATCCTGGTCACGGTTTGTAAGCACTCCTCAGGGGCTTCCTCCAAGGCCCTCTCCACGCTCTCTGCTCACATCACTGTGGTGGTTTTCTTCTTTGGGCCTTGCATTATTGTCTATGTGTGGCCGTTCCCTACCTTGCCCATAGATAAATTTTTAGCAATCTTTGATGCCATTATCACTCCTTTTATGAATCCTGTCATATATACACTCAGAAATAAGGACATGAAGGTGGCAATGAAGAGACTCTTTGTTAAGGCTTTGAGTTTCAAGAAGAATTCTTTCCTGCATGGTTCAAAAGATTCAGATTAATATAGAGCATTCTTGGAAATGAATTTTTTTATTAAAAAGTTTCAAAAGCCTGCTCAAATTAGTTTTTAAATTACTGTGAAATGCACCATCAAGTATTCTACTTAGAACTGAGAGAATTGCTAGAGAATTCTTAGGTTGCAAAAACACTGAGGAAAGAATTCAGCCAAGAAAATGTGGTTTTTATTGGATGCTATGCCCATTGTGGAAATGACGGAGATTGATGAAACTTCCCACACTGAACATACTTTGCAGCAATATAAAATATTGGCCACCTCTTTAGCTCTGATCCTCAGCACATAACTCTTTTAATTTTCTTAGCTGCCTGTGTTTACACCCTATGAACTTCTATCTATATGCCTGCAGAAATTAACAAAATAAAAATATTGCCTAGATAAATTTGAGAGTGAAAGTTTAAGGCTTTTATCCTTTGAATTTATCCACCTAAGTACAGATTTGAACACTTCTAAGGGTTTTATTAGTTATCATTTAAAAATTGTTCTTTGGGGTAAATTGTAATGCAAAAGATCAAACATTAATAATATTAGTCAATACTTAATTTTTGAGACTGGGTGTAAATTTTGTCCACACATGTGAAAATTACTTTACTCAATTTTTCTACATAGTCAATATTTATGGCGAAGAAATATGTGTGAATTAAAAGTTACTATGAATGTTTTGAATATTTTATAACAAAGAAGACATTGATATCAAAAAAGTACCAAACACTTATTTCCTTGTAAACCTGGTTTAAACTAAATAAAAAGCAAAGTACATAAATGAGACCAGACATGCACTACAGAACTATTAATAAATCAGTAATATAAATAACAAAGACATATACTTTTCATATAATAAAACAAATATATGATTATTTTTAAAATATATTTTTCCTAAGTAACAAATCTATTCAGAGATTTTGTTGTGTTTTATTATCATTTTCATTTAGTTCTAGGAATACTTTTATTTCTTCTTTGATGCATTCATCATTCCTAGTGTGTTGTTTAATCTACATGAGTTTCTATAGTTACTAGAGCTTCTTTGCTGTTGATGATAAACTTTATTGCATTGGGATCTGATAGACTGCATGGACTTATTTCCATTTTTTTGTATTTGTATGTGGTTGGTTTTAGAGAAACTTGCATGGGCTGCTGAGAAAAAAGTGTATTTTTTGGTGTTTGGGTGGAATACTCTATAAATGTCTGTTACCTCCATTTAATGCTAGATGTCATTTAATTCAGATATTTCTCTGTTTATTCTTTGTCCAGTTGACCTGTTTATTGGAAACAATGGGGTATTGAAGTTACCTACTGTGGTGGTTTGAATGAGAATGACCTCCATATGCTTCAAGTAGTCAGATATTTTTGTCCCCAGTTGGTGGCACTGTTTGGGGAGATCTTAGAAGGTGTGGCCATGCTGGAGGAAGTAAGTCACTGGGGGGTGGGCTTAGTGAGTTCAACAAGCCTTGCAGGCTCCAGTTGTTCTCTCTCTCTCTCTCTCTCTCTCTCTCTCTCTCTCTCTCCTTCCTGTGCTCATCAGAGATGTGAACCTCCTTGGCTTTCTGCTCCAGCCCTGGCTACCATGCTTCCCCACCACATTGGACTCTTAATTCCCTGGAACTATCAATCATAAGCTCAAATAAACTCTTCCTTTTATAAGTTCCCTTGGTCATGGTGGTTTTATCACAGCAACAGAAAAATGACTAATGCACCTACTATTACTGAGTTGGGGTTAATCTGTGTTTTGCAGTCCCGTCATACTATAATCCTACAGTACTGTTTTTATGAAATTGGACACACCAGAGTATGGTGCATATATGTTCATGTTTGTAAATTTTCTTAGTTGATTATTCTTTGGTTAGAACAAAGTGACCCTCTTTATCTCTTCTAAGTACCACATATCAATTGGATTGTCACATTTCCTTAGAAGCCTGACTGTTCTACATGCCTTTAACATGGCAATGCCTAGACTCTTAAAACCAAAAGACACATAGCTTCTGTTCCCCTTTGCCAGAAGGTTAGGTTTGGTTCAGTCACTCTTCAGTTGAATTGTTCATTATTTTGCTATGTCTTTTTGTTTGCTTGCTTATTTGTTTCTTTTTGCAAAGTGCTGGGAATTAAACCCAAGACTTCAAACAAGCTAGGCAAGCATCCAAACACTGAGCTAAACACCCAGCACTCTGGACTAAGAATTGAACCCAGGACTTTGTTTATGTTTAACACTATCAGCATTTGTCCCTGTCTCACTTTTCATTTTCTTAGCCTCTCTATACTCTTCACTTCTTAATTCTTTCTCAGTCCTTATCCTCTTGGTAAATTCACTGAGGATTTCCTGTAATGCAAATTTAATTTTCTGACTGCTCTCAGTAACGATCTACTATTTAGGGTTGGAATTTTTTCCTTTCTCCACATTTTTTTGTAGAAGTCATGAGACATTATTCTTTGAATTAACATAAATATATTGACACATTTTGGTTAAATAAGTGAACCCTTTGCACTAAAACCTGGTAGATCTATTGCTAGATATTTGAGGCACAGAAAATGTGATAACATGGCCCAAAATAAATTTATATCACCAAATGTGATTTGGAATGACAGTGAAACCTAGCATGCTGAGCACTCCACAGTTACTTATTCTCTGTACTTGACCTGCTGTGACTGTGCATTAACCACCATACACCACACACACAAACAAAAAATCTCTGATGAGGCCGGAGAGCTGCACAAATCTAAAGGTATGGGAGGGATAAGACTTCAGACAGCAATTTGATGCTGTGTCCATGTCTTGGTTGGCTTCAATTATCAACTTAACATACTTGGGAATTTCCTCCATCAGACTGACCAGTGGCCATGTCTTTGAACCATTTTCTTGATTGTTGAGTGATAGGGGTGTGGCCAGCACACTAGGAGCATTGCCACCCCTGGGCAGACTTAGCACTGGCCAGAGGAACAAGCTATTAAGCAGTATTCTTCCATGGCCTGTGCTTCAGTTACCTACCTCAGGTTCCTGCCCTGAGCTTCTCACATTCATGATAGACTATAAGCTGAAAGGAGGAATAAACTCATTCCTCCACAGGTTGTTTTTGGACAGTGTATTAGTTACTTGTCTGTTGGTGTGATGAAGCACCATGATCCAGGGAACTTACAGAAAGAAGAGTTCATTTGCCTTATGCTACCACAGGGATAGGTGTCCATCATGGTTGGGGAGGCATGGCAGGAAGCACCTGGAGTAGAAAGTTGAGAGGTTATATCTTCAAGCAAGCACAGGAAGTGGAGGAAAAAATACTGGAAATGGTAAAGGGGCTCTGAACTCTCAAAGTCCACCCCCCCAGTGATGTGTTTACTCCATCAAGACAGGCCCTCTTAAACTTCCACAAACAGTGCCACTAACTGAGACCAAGTCTTCAAATACTTGGAGCCCGTGGGGAACACTAATTCAACCACCAGAGTCCAAGTGTTTTACCACAGCAGTAGAAATCAAGCGAAAGGAAATTGGTACCTTGGTACTGGGATCATAGTGTATTGTTACAAATGACCTGCCACGTTATTTTAGGGAGGATTATGGTAGAACTTGGAATTTAGGACTAGAAAGCCATTGAATGCTTAGAGCTTAATGAACTGTTCTATGAGAGCTTAGAAGATAAGAATAGTGAGAGAAATGTAGGCAATGGAGGTCTGGCTTAGGAAGTTTCAGAGGGAAGTTTGAGGGTCAAATACTCTTAACAGTGTCATTTGTGTGGTATTTTCAATAGCAAATGTGTGGTTTGGTGTCAGCTGGGAAAAAGAATCAGCTGTGATTAACAAGAGACTACCACCACTGAAGTTAAACCTTTGTTTTACTGGACAGTTACTGATTAACTGGAGCTGAAAATCAGCTGTGATTAAGAAAAGATCAGCAGCACAGTTAAAACCTTCTGAGAAGCATTTCCTCAGAGTCAGCACACTGAAGCTGTGGTCCAGAAAGGGCCAAGACTGCATCTCAAGCTGGAAGCATACCTAAGTAATGTGTAAGATTCTCCTATGTGGTACTGGTTTTGTAGCCAAAAGGATACAGAATTGAAGGGATCTTGGAGAGAAGTTGAGGCCTGGCACTGTGAGAGGTAAGGAGAAGCCATTGGAGAAAAGACAACCCCAGTGGAAACCCCAGGACTGAATGGGTCGTAGAGAGCATCTGAGGCTTGGAACCCTGTGAGGCCTGGGGAGGTGACTGGTTAAAGTATAGCCTACAACTCCAAGATATTAGAGACACCAGCACCATGAGACATCCACCAAAAATAGCAGCAGCTCTGGAGTGGAATGAAGTGAGCCTATAAGACATGCTGTGTATACTGTGGATAGCAGAGCCAGAGAAGTGGAGGTGACCAAGCCTTTTGGAGCCCAGAATATCATGAGCTACATTGTTGGACTTCAGTTTTATATAAGTGTAGTCAGTTGTTCCTTTTGGATATAAGAAAGTATGTAACTTTTTTTTACTTTGCAGGAGCCCACAGCTGAGAGACTTTGAGTTATTTTAGAGAGAGATTGAAATTTTAAGTGCTGGAATTTTTAAAGACTGTGAGATTTTTAAAAGTTATACTTTGATATTAATGTGAGACCTTGAAGCTTAAGGAAAGGTTATAATTTTAAAATGATGTGTTTGTGTGTCAAGGTTGAAAAGGAATGGAATGTCCTGGTTGGCTTAGTTCTCAAACTGACATACCAGGAAAGAGGGAACGTCAATGGGGAATTTCCTCTACCAGAATGGCCTGTGGGCATGTGTGTGAGGCATTTTCTTGATTATTGAGTGATATGGGAGGGGCCAGCCTGTTAAGGGTAGTACCACCACTGGGAAGATAGTCCTAAGATGTGCAGGAAAGCCAGAGGAGCATGGTCCTACATGGTCCATGCTTCAGTTTCTGCCTCCTGGTTCTACCCTGAGTTCTACCCGAGTTTCCTTCTGTGAAGAACTGAAAGCTGAAAGATGAAATAAACCCTTCCCTCCCCAGCTTGTTTTTTGATTAGAATGTTTTATCACAAGCAATATAAAGCAAACTAAAGACAGTCCATTTAGCAAAATAATGTCAGTAGACTAACCCTGGGGTCTTGGAGTTCTCCAAGGATGGGCTCTTAACCAGATTAACTGTACCAGGCACATATTTACTCACATTGAGCAGGTCTGCAGAGGGAATCAGGCTCATCCCAGAAGCCATGTGTTGCCAAATTAAAAGTCCAGTGCCACGTATGGGATACCTCCCCTTAAGTTGTTAGTCAGAGGTATCCCAGAGACACTCAAAATAATACAGGACATTGACATGGCTCTTAGTTTTCCACTTCTCCATGTCTATGCTGAGATTTGATTTGAGCTTGCTCATCCACTACCTCTGGTTCTTATAATCTTTCTGTCCCTTATTCCATAATGATCCTTCAGCCTTGGGGGGGGGCAGAAGTTTGATATAGGTGTCCTATTCAGAGATAAGTACTCTCTAGGCTCTTGTGTTCTCTGCACATTGGCCAATTGTGGATTTCTGTATTAATCACCATCTGCAGCATAAAGAAGATTCTCTGCTGAGAGTCTAAAGATGCATTAATCTATTGGTATAATAGTTAAGTCATTGGGAATCAGTTTAACACTGTAACTATTTAGTAGAAAACCAGGATGGAGTTCTCCCCATGCCCTATGACCTGTGTAGCCTCAGGTTCCTAGACCCAATATCAGAATCATATATGGGTTTTATTCAATGAAGTGAACCTTAAATTCAATTAGAGTGGTTGATTACTCCCATAATATTCATGCCACTCTTGTACCAGTGGGCATATCTTGCCAGGAAAGCAGTTGTTGTCTCTCACAGGATTCACAGATGTGTACATTTGGTAAATCATTTTCTCTTCCAGTAGCATGCACAGCACTCTCCAGCACTATGAAATCAAGCCGGTACCGATGATTTTGCTGTTTGTTCGACAGTTCATGTATGTAGCTAGCATCTTCCACCATGGGGTCTTACCATCCAGTTCTGCTGGGAAACCAGAAGCAGGGGCAATGACACATATTATTTAAGGGTCTGTGGGATTTCTGGTCAACAATGTCAAAAGAGGGAAATGACATTTCTGTCATTGGCATTATTTTTTGTTAGCCTACAGTAAGACAGCATCTTTAACAAATGGTGTTGAGAAAACTGAATATCTACTTATCAAAGAATAAAACTTAATTTTTCTCTCTCACCGTGCACACAGATAAATTCCTAATCAATTAAAGTTCTCAATGTTAGACCAAAACTCTGAAACTTTTAGTAGAAACAGTAAGTACACTTTGGGATACAAGCTCAGGTCGGGGCTGTCTGAATAGGACATCAGTCATCTGTAGCTCATTCTTTTTTAAATAATTTTTTTTTATTTTACATTATTCTAAAATATGCATATATACATTCCATACATAAGTCAAAATTACAAATTCTGAAAATAAACTATAGGTTGATTCCTAAACACATTTAGAGATTCACATTTTAACAGTAAATTTGCATGTAGGTATAAAGATGTGTAACTTTACATCCTTTTTCTTTTTTAGAATATGAGTACATGTCTTCCATCCATATATGGTAATTACAATGTGTGAATATAAGTGTTAGGGCAATTCTAGAGCCCATTTAGAGATTCACATTGGAATAGCACAGTTGCTTTCAGATACAATGAAATATAATAATAAAGTTGCTCAGTTTGACTGACAACTGGGGATTTGGTGTTAGAATCCACAGATGAGGGAAACCATTGGCTTTTTTTTTTCTGGGACTGTGTTACTTCACTCAGTATAATTGCTTCGAGTTCCATCCATTTCCCGGCAAAGCTCATGATGTCATCTTTCTTTACTGCTGCATAGAACTCCATTGTGTAGATGTACCACATTTTTGTTATCCAGTCATCAGTTGAGGGGCATTTGGGTTGGTTCCAGCTCTTTGCTATTGTGAAGAGAGCTGCAATAAACATGGACGTGCATGTATATTTGTGGTAGGATGAGTTTTGTGGGTATATACCCCGGAGTGGTATGACTGGGTCAGGTGGTAAGCTCATTTTGAGTCTTTTAAGGGTTCTCCATACTGCTTTCCATAATAGTTGTACAAGTTTCCATTCCCACCAGCAGTGGATGAGTGTTCCCTTTTCCCCACAACCTCTCCAGCACTTGGTATCATTTGTTTTCTTGATCCTAGACAGTCTTATTGGAGTAAGATGATATCTTAAAGTGGTTTTGATTTGCATTTCCTTAATGATTAGTGATGTTGAACACTTTTTAAGATGTTTCTCAGCCATCTTTAATTCCTTACTGGTGAAGTCTCTGTCCAGCTCTTTATTCCATCTTTTGAATACGTCATCTGTTTTCTTCTTTGTATTTTGAGTAGTTTATTTATTCTGGAAATCAATGATTTGTGAGATGTTTCTGTGGTGAAGGTTTCCTACCACTCTGTGGGTTTTCTCTTCACTTCCTTGATTGTTTCTTTTATATACAGAAGCTTTTCAGTTTGATGAGGTCCCATTTGTCAATTGTCTACCTTAATTCTTGTGCAGCTACTGTCTGATTTAGGAAGTCTTTTCCTACGCCTATGTCTTGTAGTCTGCTGCCCACTTTTTCTTCTATCACCTTCAGGGTTTTGGGTTTCAGGTTGAGGTCTTTGATCCATCTGGAGTTGATTTTTGTACAGGGTGAGAGATAGGGGTTTAATTTTGTTTTTCTACAAATGGTGATCCAGTTTTGCCAGCACCATTTGCTGAAGATGCTATCCTTCCTCCATTGAGGTTTGTTTGCCCCTTTGTCAATTATGAGGTGGCTGAAATTGTATGTGCTCAAGTTTGGATCTTCAGTTTTGTTCCATTGCTCAATAGGTCTGTTTTGTGCCAGTACCAGGCTGTCTTTATGACTATGGCCCTGTAGTATAGTTTGAAGTCTGGTATAGAGTTCCCCCCCCACCCCCCCCGTGTTGCTCTTTTCACTCAGGGTTGTTTTGGCTATTTGGGGTCTTTTGTTTTTCCAAATGAATTTAAGGACTTTTTTCCAAGCCTGTGAAGAAACTCTTTGGGATTTTAATTGGGATTGTGTTAAATCTATACAAGATTTTGGGTAGAATGGACATTTTTACAATGTTAAATTTTCCCAATCCATGAGCATGGGAGGTTTTTCCATCTTCTGATGTCTTCTTCAATTTCTTTCTTTAAGGGTTTAAACTTTTTGTTGTAGAGATCTTTGGTGTCTTTGGTTAGGTTTGTTCCTAGATATTTTATTGTTTTTGAGGATATTGTGATTGGGAAGGTCACCTTGAATTCCTTCTCCAGTTGCTTGTTGTTGGTGTAAAAAAAGGCCATTGTTTTTTTTAGGTTAATTTTGTATCCTGCCACTTTGCTGAAGCTGTTAATCATTTCTAGGAGTTTTCTGGTGGAGTTTTTATCATCCCTTAAGTAAACAATCATATCATCAGCAAATAGGGATAGCTTGACTTCCTCTTTTCCAATTAGTACTCCTTTAATTTCCTTTTCTTGCCTTATTGCTCTAGCAAGTGTTTCAAGCACTATATTGAAGAGGAGTGGTGACAGGGGGGCAGCCTTGCCGAGTTCCTACATTTAAAGGGAATGTTCCTCATTTAGGATATTTCCTGTATATGGCTTTGATTACATTGAGGAATGATCCCTCCAATCCAATTCCCTCTAGGACTTTAAGCATGAAAGGATGCTGGATTTTGTCAAAGGCTTTTTCTGCATCAATTGAGATGATGGTGTGGTTTTTTTCTTTCATTCCATTTATGTGCTTAATGATATTTATTGATTTTTGTATGTTGAATCATCCCTGCATCTCTGGTATGAATCCAACTTGGTCATGGTGGATGATCTTCTTGATGTGGGTCTGTATACAATTTGCCATTATCCTGTTTAGAATTTTGGCATCTGTGTTCATTAGGGAGTTGGGTCTATAGTTCTCCTTTTTAGTTGTATCTTTGCCTGGTTTTGGTAATAGAGTGGTGCTGGCTTCATAGAAGGAATTTGGGAGAATTCCCTCTGTTTGTATCCTTCTAAACAATTTTAGTAATAATGGTTGTAGGTCTTTTTTTTTAATATTTTATAGAATTCTGCCTTGAAACCATCTGGGCCTGGGCTTTTTTTTTTTAGTTGGGAGGTTTCTTACTACAGCTTCAATTTCTTCATATATTATGGGTCTGTTTAAGCTGTCAATCTCTTCTTGGTTGAGCTTTGGTGATTCCCAGGATTTCAGATATTCATCCATTTCTTCTAGGCTTTCAAACTTGGTAGAGTATAGGTTTTTGAAGTATTCCCATATAATTTTCTGGATCTTTTCCTAGTCTGTTGTGATATTTCCCTTTTCATCACGGATTGTCCTTTTCCGCAATGCACAGTTACTCCAGTAAAAGGCAAAAGGTTTTCCCCTATAAAAAATGAGAGAAAAGCTAATAGTAAAACTCCTTAGTATTGAAATAAGGTCCTTCCTCAAGGAGACCTGGCCTTCCTTTCATTCAAGGGGTTCTAGGACTATAAACTAGTTCAAGTCTTGAAATTAGTTGGCAAGTCAGAATTCCCTATTACAACAATCCAAGGTAGCCTTTCTTACATTTTTCCTAGAATTTTTCTGCTTATGCAGATGACACAAAAACTTACTAGGCTTCTTATCTACTTTATTCCTAGAAATACCATGAATGATTAAACAGTGCCAAAGGTACAAACAAGACAGGCAATTATGGTTACTGCTTTGCCTGTGCTGCACATTATGGTAACTATGCTCATCTTGTCTTTGACAATTCAGTGCTTCCAACTGACTTGCTCAGCTGCCTTTCTTGTACAACCCAGACCCATAGGGATGGCACTACCCATAGTGATACAGACCCTTCTATACCAATTAGCCATTAAGAAAATTCCTCACAGATACAGACACAGGCCAATCCACTGGAAGTAATTCCTCAACTGAGGTTCCCTCTTCCTGGATGGCTCTAGTTTGTGTCAGGTTGATGAAAACTAACCGCACTATCATCTAACATAAAATCTATTTTGAAGCTTTCTCAAGTATCTGTAACTTTTTCATTTGCTTTTTATATCTCAGAGGGATTTAATTTTTAAATTTTTTATTTTTTGAGAATTTTCCATGTAAGTACTGCATATGTGTCATTTCCATCCCTCCCACTGCCCCCCCACCTACTCCTATGCCACCCAGGCTATCTCAATCTCTTATCCTCTTCTTATTGTTGCATATTCATATATTTATAAATATACATATTTATATAAATATATAATGTTTTGAGTCCATTTAGTGCTGTTTATGTGTCCATACATGTGTTTCAGGCTGACCACTTGGGATTAGGTAACGTACAATAGAGTTTGTCCCTGGACAAAATTAATTCTCCCTCCTTTCACTTACTGCCTGTCAGCTAACATGCCAATGTGAGTTTCATATTTTTTTAGATAGGAGCTCCCTGTAGTCCCAGCTGTGCTGAAAATCACTGTGTAAATCAGGTTGGCCTTGAACTCACAGAGATCCACCTTCCTCTGCCTCCCAATGGGTATTTCATTTTTTAATGTATTGTATTTTTTAATGTTTTTATTTATTTGTGTGTACGAATGTACTGTCTACATGTAGGTCTGTGCACCCGTGTCTTGTAATGCTGCAAAGGTCAGAAGAGGGTGTCGGATTCCCCTGGAACTGGAGTTCTCCTTGAATTGGTGGTACAGATGGTTCTCAGCCGCCATGTGGGTGCTGGGGATCGAACCCAGGTCCTCTGCAAGAGCAGTCGGTGCTCTTAACCGCTAGGCCATCTCTCCAGCCCCAGGAATCATATTGTATTGTATTTTGATATTATTTTTATGTTCAAGTTTTCTTAGGTCACGATTAAAGTGTTTTGAATTCATTATGGAGTAATGAATATAGTCACATGTGTTTTCTCCATGAATAATTTTAAAAAAGTTTCTGCCTTAGGTGTCTGAATATGTCACTTCTTAGCTTTATTATTCATATACTTTAGATCTTTTTATACCCTTATATTTTCAGCTAGCTCTCTCATGTCTTCTTTTTTTTTTTAACTCATATAATGCTTCCTCCATTGACTTGCCAAGATTCTGGGTAGCAATTCCCTTGCATGAATGAGCTCATATTGGCAATCCCAAGTCTCTGTGGTATCATTTGGTCAGTGCTCCTCTGTGTGCCCATTAGCTGTATCTCCCACAGTAACAGCATGCATATAGATGTTTTGCATGGAGCAAATGCTAAGTCTAACCAGGAGAAGGTTGACTATGGCTAGTATTTAGAAATAGTCAGACCTTTAAATGTGTGCATTAGTCACAACTATAGAAATGGCTTAGGGATGGTAGAGTACAATGTCTGAATTAATACTGGCCCCCCGTGGGCCAGTATTAAATAGACATTTTTTTCTAGCTAATGGATCATTTTCTAAAGAAATCAATTAAATATTACCTTGCACCAGAGAAGAAGCTTAAGGTGAATTTAATGAGAAAAAAATTAAAGAAATGAGAATAAAAGATACAACATCAGAAATTTATATTCCTTTTGTAAACTTTAAGTTTGAGATCCAGAAACTAGGCCCTAGAAGTATAAAATACATTTGCTCTGTTTATTTTTTTAGCATGGAACAGAGTACCTTTGCTTTCTCTATTAAATCAGAGAGTGGTAAAAAATATGTCTCTCTTATGAAAATCTATAAGCCTCTATGTGGATACAGTCAATGACAGCCTGAAAACTCAACCAGGATGCTCTAAACTTCAGGTATTATACAGATTTGCCTTCTACTGGGTTTATTTTTAAAGCCTCATTTGAAGTAATTTAAGTAGCCTAGATGCTTGTGAATGTCATGTGGAGGACAAGTCTCCTTTCTCTATCATTTAGAACTGGCTACCATGCTGAGAGCAGAATATAAGGCAGTCAGAAAGGGGCTAAGGTGCATCACAAAATTGAAAAATGATGAGAAAAATGCAATCTTCTCTGTATTATTACATAAGAGGCACATCAGAGTATCAGCTGCCACTCACTGCTGTGGCATGCTCCTTCTACTTTATGGTCTTGATTTCTCTAACTATGAAGAGGGGCAATAATATTAAGTTCTATGGTTGTGATAAGTATCAAACAAGACAACATTTAGATGGGAGTAGTTTGCCATGCACATAGTTGTGACTGCTTTGGGGGTTTGGGGTTTGGGTTGTTATTGCTATTGGTAGCTTGTCAGCCACTGCTATAGAGTCCTTTGCTGTCCCAGGAAGTCTTTAAGCTCAGTTATAAGTTTTATATCAAAAAATTCTATCTGATTTCTTTCAGACCATAGCCCTGATCATTCAGACTCTTTTCTACTTCAAAAATTATAAGAGAATACTATTTATTTGATAATCTTATAGTGTACATTTCTATTATTAACATTGAATACCTAGCCAAAACATTAGATTTAAGAGTACTGAATGTCTCTGTTCAGAAAGGTCATAGTGTCCATTTGGGCATGGTAAATATCTAGTTCATTGATTATAAATGGTTATGATAAATTTCATGGCAAGTTTATAATAAGATGATAATTGTGTCACGAAAGAAATTAAAGAAATAGAAAGCAATGAGAAAGGTGGGCTTCTATGGGATAAGAAATTTAAATAACTACAAATGAGGGACAAGGTGGTTAATATAGTAAGAGTCGAGACAGAAAAGAACTCCATTGTGCATCACATTGCACACCATTGTACTATAAAACAACCAAAATGTTAGATTTGGAAGAATTTTCATCATCTCAATTCAGCCCCTTTAATTTGACAGATGAGGAAGTAGAATTCAAACCGTGAGTCGGGTGTGGAATGGATGGAAGGAAAAAAGTTCCTCAAGTTCCCAAAGACTTAGGGCTCACATATGACTGTGTTCTTCTAAGTCCAAATACAGCATTCTCTCTATAATTCCCATGAATTATGGAAAGATAAAATAGCATGGTAACGATCTTCAAATATAAGCCATGTAGAATTCTTTGTATATTATTCATTCTGTCCATGTTCTTATTTATTTATTTATTTATTTATTTATTTATTTATTTATTTATTTATTTACTTATTTATTTACTGTCCATGTTCTTATTCTGACCTTGACCTAAATTTACTGCTATAAAATCCCAAGCTTTGTACTCCTTGAACTGAGTTACTGGAGTGGGATGCTGTTAGGGTTCCTAGCTCCTCTCCTTATGTGGAAAAGGCCAACATGATTTTGTATGGGACTAAAGATGAGAAAGTTCTAATGAGAGGGCTGGTGAGGTGTCACTTTGCTGGTTGAAGAAATTAAAGCATTAGCCGGGTGTGGTGGCGCATGCCTTTAATCCTAGCACTTGGGAGGCAGAGGCGGGTGGATCTTTGTAATTTCAAAGCCAGCCTGGTCTACAGACAGCTGGGACTACAGGGAGACCCTGTCTATAAGACCCTAAAACAATACTAGTCAATTACCCTTGCTTTTACCTACCAGAACTTAATGGTAAAACCCTATTGCTGAAGACTCTATATCCAGGAAAAAAAAAAAAAAGAAGAAGAAGAAATCAAAGCATCAAGAGAGATCAGCAGAAAGTGCTTGCTATTTGGGGAATTCTGTGGGCAGGAATAACACACTGTGAAGTAGAAATCAGTGAGTTCATTTCCGTTTCCCCTTTCACCCTCATGTTGTTCCAAGGTTCCTCGTCTTCTCACAACCTTTTTTCTGATGAATCATTTGTTCTTTCCTAATCTTCTTGGGACAGTTATATGCCTTGGCTGAAGGCATTAAGTTACTGCCAATTTTCTGCAACTACGGTTAAGAGTTATGCTGAGAAGTGTGCACTCTGTGAGGGAATATGTTTTATTTACAGTTTGGAACTCGTGCAGTTACTGACTCCTCACTGTCTTTTTCACGTTTTGTCGGAGAAAGCTCTATCTGAGGCAATGGACAAAGTCAATTACTCTGTGGTGTCTGAGTTTGTGTTCCTAGGACTCTCCAATACATGGGGAATCCAGCTGCTGCTTTTCCTCTTTTCTTCTGTGTGCTACATAGCAGGTCTAATGGGGAACCTCCTTGTTGTGTTCTCTGTGACCTCTGACTCCAACTTGCACTCCCCCATGTATTTCCTCCTTGCCAATCTCTCATTTCTCGACCTGGGAGTTTGCTCTATTGCAGCACCCAAGATGATTTATGACATTTTTAGAAAACACAAGTCCATCTCATTTGGGGGCTGTATAACTCAGATCTTCTTTATTCATGCTATCGGTGGTACGGAGATGGTGCTGCTCATAGCCATGGCTTTTGATAGATATGTGGCCATTTGTAAACCTCTGCACTACCTGACTATCATGAGCCCACGAATGTGCATTTTAATTCTGACTATAGCCTGGGCCCTTGGCCTCATCCACTCAGTAGCCCAACTGGCTTTTGTTGTCGACTTGCCTTTCTGTGGACCTAATATGTTGGACAGCTTTTACTGTGACCTCCCTCAGCTCATTAAACTTGCTTGCACAGAGACCAACAAATTGGAGTTCGTGGTCACAGCCAACAGTGGACTCATCTCTGTGGGCTCCTTCTTCATGCTGATCATTTCCTATGTCTTTATCCTGGTCACTGTTTGGAAACACTCTTCAGGTGGAATATCCAAGGCCCTCTCTACTTTGTCAGCTCATGTACTTGTGGTGGTTTTATTCTTTGGTCCATTAATTTTCTTCTACACCTGGCCCTTCCCGTCATCACACTTAGACAAATTCCTTGCTATTTTTGATGCAGTTCTCACTCCCTTTCTAAATCCAGTTATCTACACATTCAGGAACAAGGAGATGAAAGCTGCAATGAGGAAACTTTGCTACCAGCTTGTGAGTTACAGGAAAATGTCCTAAATATTTTAAAAAACCAATGAAAATGCAGCTCTGCTGACAGTGGGTACATTACAATAAGGAAAATAAAGTCACTGAAATACCAGATCTCTATTAAATAGTTTATAGTTTGTATGCCAGGTTACATTTAGGAATTTACCATGCTATTGTATTGTTTAGCACCTTAATCAACATGAATCAAAGGAGGCAACGTTCAAGCTTTCTATATTTCAGACTTGTGCTGGATGCTTCATATAAAGTATTTGATATTCATAATAATTCTGTACAGAGTATTTTACCTTGATAATTTTTCAAAATAAATTAAGGGATTTTCTTTTATAATTAATGCATAAAGTACTTCAGACCAAAGTTGATTTTCACCTCAACCCACCAGTTGCAATATTCTCAAGCCTTCAGTAGGGCCTAATCAGAGACTATGTCTACTGTTTACTTTTGATGATAAATGTGTTACTGCTTTTCACTGCTATACTTTGTTTTCAATGGCTAATGTCCTTTCCTGTCAGCCAAACTGCCTTAGTAACTGACTTGATGCTTTTTGTCCTCTTCCTGTTTGCTTCCTGTGTTCTTTGGCTACTTGGAAAAGTGTTGATTGTACAATAGAACTGTGGAATGTTAGAACTGGAACTTTAAAGTGCATCTGTCCTAACCTGTTAAATAGGTGGTAAAATTAAAAAACAGAATTATTACAGGATAGATCCAGGATCAGAATTACCTCTCCTCACTTTTAAGTTAAAACAAAGTTTTTGAATATCTAATCCCACTTGGTAAATTTGGCTTTTGGATATTATTGCCTTTCTACCTCTGTCCACAATGAAAGAAGAGAGGTCAACAATGAGGCCATTGCACTTTTCACTCACATCAACTACATGCTTATTTGTTGTTTCAAAGTCCATTCTTTTTTTATTTTTTCACAGGTTCTCCCAAGTCCCAGGCCTCCTAGAACTCACTATGTAGATCAGGCTGGTGGTCTTGATCACCTACTTCGGCCACCCAAGGGCTGGGATTAAAAGTACATGCCACCACACCCAGTGTCCAAGTTCATTCTTTTTTTATTTTTTTAATATTTATTTATTTATTTGTATGAATGTACTGTCTGCACGTAGGTTTGTGCACCCGTGTCGTGCAATGCTGCGGAGGTCAGAAGAGGGTGTCAGATTCCCCTGGAACTAGAGTTCTCCTGGAATTGCAGTTACAGATGGTTCTCAGCTGCCATGTGGTTGTCGGGGATCAAACCCGGGTCCTCTGCAAGAGCAGTTGGAGCTCTTAACCGCTAGGCCATCTCTCCAGCCCCCAAGTTCATTCTTTACTTACATCCCAATAATATATTTCTTGGACCAGGTCCTACCTCTTTTATAATTGCATGATTATATCACGACAAGTCCTTTTTTCTCATTCATGGTTTTTATTTATCTTGCTTATAAAAAATCTATAATTAAGTGGTATTCCTCTATCTTACTCCATTTCTAATAGAATAAACACCTTAGGGTATTCACCATCACTTTTCTCAGTTCTGCCAAGATCTAGAAGTTATCTTAATTTCCAAGTTCAGATATATTACTGCATTCCTTTCTATGTTTCTCCTGGTGGACCATGGTTGTCATGACTAAGCAGCTGGGGTGCTTCAGAAAAGGAGAGACCCAGTTCTGAGGTCAAGCACCGGCGCTTGGCCCACGTTCTTGCGTGAATTTGGATCGGGGCAATGAAGATCTAGTTTGCTTCAAAGATATCAAACCAGTAGCACACCATCATTATCTTGTGGTAACAAAGGAGCATATTAAAAGCTGCAAAGAACTAAGTAGAAATGACGTGGACTTGGTTGACAACATGGTAGCTGTTGGAAACGCTGTTCTTGAAAGGAGCAATGTCACTGACTTCACAGATGCGAGGATGGATTTCCATAAGCCTCCATTCTACTCCGTTTCTCATCTGCACCTTCGTGTAATGGCTCCAGTCAAACGGTTTGGCTTCTTATCAAAATTGATTTATAAACCAGATTCTTTTTTTTATTTTATTTATTTTCGTATGTGTATGAATGTACTGTCTGCATGCAGGTTTGTGCACCCGTGTCATGCAGTGCCGCAGAGGTCAGAAGAGGGCGTCGAATTCCCCTGGAACTGGAGTTAAAGACGGTTTTTAGCCACCATGTGGGTGCTGGGGATCGAGCCCAGGTCCTCTGCAAGAGCAGTCGGCACTCTTAACTGCTAGGCCATCTCTCCAGCCCATAAACCAGATTCTTATTGGTTCATCACAGCTGCTCATTTGCTTGAAACTCTAAGAAAATAAAAATGTTAACAGAGGGAGATTTTCATAATCTAGTTCAGCATGAGCTAATATTTTGATCTCTTTGAGATCTTAACTGAAATTTAAAGGTTTGCTGAGTTTTACATGACACTACTACTGAGTAGGCTTATCTTTTCTGAATGTCTATTTTCTAAGATCTGTAATATACTTTGTCACTGACTACTTTGTTTTAATGCTTATTTATGTAAAGGTTTTATTAAGATACTATAGCTAAAAGTTCATTTAATACAAATTGTGTTCAGATGCATGCTATATTTTAAATTTCAAATTTCTTTTCTTACTAATCTTAATAATGATTTATTTATAATGAATAAACTGGCATAGGATCATTATTGTTGTGCAGAATAAAAATAAATTGGCGATTTTCTGATAGTTCTGTGGTTTTACACATACATTTTCAAAGTAAAAAAAATGCCATACTACACAGTATTCTCTGATTTTCCTGATGGAAACAGTAAAATATATGCCACTTTTTTTTACTCTTTTCAGATACTGGTTTCTACAAGTGTATGTGAGGATAAACATACGTATAACATTAGTTTCCCCTTGGTCTTTGGGGAAGACACCCTCTAAGTCTCTTAGTGGGAACTTGAAACCCAAGATAATACCACATCCTATATATCCTCCTCTATACAGATATACCTATGATAAAGTATAATTTATAACTTAGGCATACTGAGAGATTTATAAAAGTTATAACAGTATACTGTAATAATGCTTCCCAATATTGATATTATGCTTTGGTGCAATTAAGGTAAATACAAGTACTATAATACTATAACAGGTAATCTGATAACTGGGTGGTTACTGTAGGTGAGTAGTGTATGGATAGACAGTATAAATGATTCATATCCCAAGTGGGATAGGGTGGGATGATGTGAGATTTCATCTTTCAACTCAGAATTGTATGTAATTTAAAAAAGCATGAATTGTTTATTTCTAGAGTTTTATTTACTATTTTCAGTTAATTACAGGTAACTGAAACCATAGAATGTTAGGTCACAGAAAATGAAACCTTAGGTAAAAGAGAACTGTAATGTGCAATTTTTAATGCGAATTTATAGTAACAAGCAATTTGGTTATCTTATCAGACTTTATGTGAAATATTACCTATGAGGAAAGAAAGAAGAAAGAAACATTATTTAGTAATGTAATAAAACTGACAGAAACTGTTTGCTGTGTGGTTCATTTTGTATCAAAGAAAAAATGAAAATAAAAAGTGGTTAAACCTAAAAAAAAAAAAAGGAAAGACAAGGGGCTGGAGAGATGGCCTAGTGGTTAAGAGTGCCAACTGCTCTTGCAGAGGACCCGGGTTCGATCCCCAACACCCACATAGCGGCTGAGAACCATCTTTAACTCCAGTTCCAGGGGAATCCGATGTCCTCTTCTGACCTCCGCGGCATTGCACGACACGGGTGCACAAAATTCCATGCAGACAGTACAGTCATACACATAAAAATGAATAAATAAATAAAATTTAAAAACAGAAAGGGAGAGACAAGAAAGGTAATGGAAGATGATTATGAGCCAGATGTAAGACACACAGAAGCAAAGTCTCATAAAGCCCGTGTTTTATACAGTAATTTTAAAAAGATGAAAACCAGAAACAGGTACCTAAATACAAAATAAACCACAGAGAAAACTGATCTCGAAATATTTAAAATATTTATTGTTAGATTGTTTTTTGGTCTTTTTGAGACAGGGTCTCCCTTTAGTCCCAGCTGGGCTGGGGCTCCCTCTATAGACCAGGCTGGCCTTGAACTCACAGAGATCCACCTGCCTCTGCCTCCTGAGTGCTGGGATTAAAGATGTGCACCACCATTTCCAGCAAATTATATATAGGGGTTCATGATTTTTTGGTAACTCCACTTTATTAATGTATTGACTTCTGACCTGTTTTAAAAAGTTACATCCAGTCGGGCGAGGTGGCACACGCCTTTAATCCTAGCACTTGGGAGGCAGAGGCAGGCAGATCTCTGTGAGTTCGAGGCCAGCCTGGTCTACAGAGTGAGTTCCAGGACAACCAGAGCTACAGGGAGACCCTGGTCTCAAAAAGACCAAAAAAAAAAAAAAAAAAAAAAAGTTACATCCAGGGGCTGGAGAGATGGCCTAGCGGTTAAGAGTGCCGACTGCTCTTGCAGAGGACCCAGGTTCGAGCCCCAGCGCCCACATGGCAGATGAAAACCTTCTTTAACTCCAGTTCCAGGGGACTCTGATGCCTTCTTCTGACCTCCGTGGCATTGCACGACATGGGTGCACCAACCTGCATGCAGACAGTACATTCATACACATAATAAAATTAATAAAACTTTTTTTAAAATCTCTTATAAAAAAAAATTACATCCAGCCAGGTGTGGTGGTGCATGCCTTTAATACTAGCACTCCGGAGGAGAGGCAGGCGGATCTATGTGAGTTCAAGGCCAGCCTGATCTACAGAGTGAGTTCCAGGCCAGCTGGGGCTACAGGCAGACCCTGTCTCAAAAAGACAAAAAAAAAGTTACATCTATTCTTCTTTTTTTATTTATTTGAAATTATTAATTCAACCATAAAATATTTATTGGCATAAATATAAGGTGACTTTAATAGGGTGAGAGATATTTCTTTTAGGTAAAATTAGTCATTAGCTGAGGATTGTCAATGAAATTTTTCCTTTTCACATTTAATACATTTTGTTTAAGCCAGCAATGGTTGTGTGGTGTATGCTTGTGCTCAGTATTTATGAGATGGAAGCAGGAAGATAAGAAGTTCAAGTCCAGTTTTGGATGCAAAGCAAGTTTAAATCTAACTTGGTCTACATGAGACCCTACATCAAACATATATATGTATATACTTATCACCCTCACAAAAATTATGTGATTCACTTCCTTTGTGGAAAATGGAAAATTAAATGTGTAATCACTCCAAGCAAAATTCATATCAGATTTATCATCAGTCTTCCTGCCCTGAGCATTTCATTTACAGGCCCAATTATGGCAAAAATTTTCAACATGTCCATATTCTCTTGGGACTTTTCAGCATATTTATTTTTTGCATTCAGTTGTTATCATAATCATACCATCAAAAAAGTTATTTAAATCTTTATTATCAGCAGGTAATATTCCAATTCAGTTCTAATAGAAACCAGGTAGATATTAGTATCATTCTTATTTTATAGATTAGGGAACTAAGGCACAGAAAGATTTAGTAACTAGTCCAAGGCCATCCAGTTGGTAAGCAGTAGATCTGAGAGGTAAGTCCAAACACTCTACTCCAGCAACCCTGCTCTGTCTGAATCACTGTACTCCACTGCCTCCCAGAGGAGTGAGCCCCTTTACCTCTACCTCTAAATTCTTTTATTTTTTGGTCTTTTCGAGACAGGGTCTCCCTGTAGCCCCAGCTGTCCTGGAACTCACATTGTAGACCAGGCTGGCCTTGAACTCACAAAGATCAGCCTGCCTCTGCCTCCCAAGTGCTAGGATTAAAGGCATGCACCACCACACCTGGCTCTCTACATCTAAATTTTAAACCCATTTATAACTTTACAACCATAAAATAGTAAACAGAAAAAAGAAAAAAATAGTAAACATAAAAGACATCAATAAAACATGCTATTTAGATTTATATTCTGTAATTTTAATATATCATTAAAGTATTCATCTGTTTACTATTGAAAGGTAAATGAATTCAGAAGTAAATTTTCTATAAAATAATTCTATAGTCCTCTCCCATCCAAGCACAATTATGCATAAGTGGAGGATAGTATACCATCTATTCCTTAGACATCCTTATTTCATTAGAAAGTTGTTATTTGAGAAAAAGAATGAAACCTGAGTGGATGCTAAATGTGGTTCCATCATTGTTACAGAACCAGAATTTGCATTAGTACCTGTAGAGGATTAACCAGTTGTAACTAGTTCATGATCAACAGATTGAAAAAAAAATGACTGTCAGGCAAGGTTGTGGGTTGGCCATGTCTCTGTTCACAGTAAACTGTGTTTACAACTACTCTATTATCCTGATCCCAGGAAGCTGGGAGAGGTGGGGACTTTCACAGCCAAGCTCTAATCTCCTATCAGCCTTTGATACCTCTAGTCACAAACCTGTGAACTGTTTCTCTCCCCCTCCTTCCCCTTCCCAGAACAAAAAATGCCCACTCTTATTCTTTACCCAAGAGTTGGTGACCTTGGACCTTAGGATTCTGCAGAGTTGGGGTGTCCCCTGAGCTCTATTTTATAAAGATAGACTTGATCTCAAGCATTCCAAGGCACAGGAGGCGGCCTTTCTGGATGGAGCATGTGTCTTCCTACTTCTACTGGTTCCCTCGTTCTGTTCCTTCTTTTCTTGCTGATAATGAACACAAAGAACTCCAAACAGACAAGAGCAGAAAAGAAACTCCCCTCACCATATCATAGATAAATGTTAGATGCCCAAAACAAACACAAAATTCTGAAAGCCACAAGAGAAAAACACAAGTCACATATAAGGGGAAACCCATCAGAATTACAACTGACTTCTCTGCACAAACCATGAAAGCAAGAAGAGCATGGAGCAAAGCATTCCCAGTGTTAAAGGACTATGGCTGCCAACCCAGGTTACTATACCCAGAAAAAATGTCAATTATAATTGAAAGAGAGAGAAAAATCTTCCATGACATAAACAAGATGATAGAATACATGTCTGGAAAACCAACCCTTCAGAAAATACTTGAAACAATTCAAAGGACAGAAGAGAGGAGCAACCATCCCCAAGCACCTAGAAAGAGAAGACCTGATATAAACATGGGAAAGATGTATGGAGACCACACTTGCAAGTATACAGATGGTCTCTGGAATGCCAGAGAGTGTTACCAATGACCACTAAACCAATAAAGCAAATATAGGTATCCTTGAGTCAAGCAAGACTCCTCCATCAGCACCAGCTACACCTCATCTGCCTGGAAATACTGTGCAGCAGTGGCAGCCATATGTCTGTATATCCCAAATCTAATTGGCTATTAGCTCTCTCCTTGGAGGAATAACCCACGGCTGATGCCACAAGCTTACATCCTCTAATGGTTAGGAGATGTTATAAA
>VZQC01004461.1:424308-496057 GCA_009823505.1 Rhizomys pruinosus
ATGTATGAAATACACAAAGCATCAATAAAAAAAAAAAAGAAAAAGAAAGAGAAGCTAATGAAAACATAACTGCAGTGCATGGCTAGGTCACCCAGGGCACACACTCTCCATGCCCAGCCACCCAAATTGGTCTGTGCCATGCAGGCTATCCACAGGTGGTCCACCTCAGCAGGTGCCAACCAATGCTAGGACCATAGAGAGGAACTGCGTGCATGGCTAGAAAGTCAGCCAGATGCACACACTCTCCGTGCTCAGCTGCCCAGGTGGGGACCAGTGCATGGACCAAAGGATTCAACTCCCCTTCCCCCCACCCCCCTCCACCCATCCCCTCGCCCCCCACCCCCAAAAACATGGACAAAATGCTGAAAGCCACAAGAGAAAAATGAGTTACATGAGGGGAAACCCATCAGAATTACACCTGACTTCTCAGTGCAAACCATGAAAGCCAGAATAACATGGACCAAAGAATTCCCAGTACTAAATGACTTCAGATGCCAACCCAGATTATTATACCCAGCAAAAATGTTAATCATAGGGGCTGGAGAGATGGCCTAGCGATTAAGAGCTCCGACTGCCCTTGCAGAGGACCAGGGTTTGATCCCCAGAACCCACATGGCGGCTGAGAACCATCTTTAACTCCAGTTCCAGGGGAATCTGATGCCCTCTTCTGACCCCACAGCATTGCATGACACAGGCGCACAAACCTACATGCAGACAGTAAAAAAAAATGTCATTTATAGTTGAAGGAGAAAGAAAAATCTTTCATGACATAAACAAAATGAAAGAACACATGTCAAAAAAAAAAAACAAAACAACACTTCAGAAAATACTCGAAGAAATTCAAAGAACAGAGGAAAGGAGCAACTATCCTTAAGCAAACTAAGAGAGAAATTACCAAAGGCATAACAGAGTAAATGAATACCTAGACCAAGAATGCAAACGAAAAATAAGTTGAAAGGAAACAACACACATCTCTCAATAATAACCTTAAATATTAATGGTCTAAACTCCCCAATCAAAAGACATAGACTGGGAGAATGGATTAGGAAACAGAAACTATCTATATGCTGCCTCCAAGAAACCCATCTCACCCTCAAGGACAGACAGCACCTTAGAGTGAAAGGATGGAAAAAATATTCCAAGCAAATGGTACCAAAAAGTAAGCAGGAGTGGCTATTCCAATATCAGACAAAATAGACCTCAGAGTAAAATTAATCAGAAAAGACAAAGAGGGGCATTATATCCTTATCAATGGAACAATTAACCAAGAAGATTTCACAATCTTAAATATTTTTGCATCAAACTCTGGTGCACCAAACTTTATAAACACAATCCTTCAAGACCTCAAAACACAGATTAATCCCAGTACGCTAATAGTGGGGGACTTCAATACCCCACTGAGCCACCTGGACAAAAAATAAACAGAGAAACATCAGAACTGAACAATACAATACACCTCACAAATATCTACAGACTATTCCATCCAAACACCAGAGAATATGCTTTCTACTCAGCACCCCATGGAACATTCTCCAAAATTGACCACACACTGGGAAACAAAAGAAACATCAACAAATACAAAAGGATTGAAATTATTCCATGCATTCTATAAGACCACAGTGCAATAAAGCTCAATATTAACACCAGGGTAAGCCCAACTAACTATAAGAACACATGGAGACTAAACAACACAATACTGAACAATGAGTGGGTCAGAGAAGAAATAAAGAATGAAATAAAAGCATTCCTGGAACTAAATGAAAATGACAATACAACACAACAAAACCTGTGGTACACATTAAAGTCAGTCCTAAGAGGGAAATTTATAACCCAAAATGCCCACATTAAAAAAAAAAACAGAAAAAGAACAAGTAAATGGTCTAACACTGCAGCTAAAAACACTTGAAAGACAACAAATGAACCCGGAACCCAACAGACAAGTGGATAGAGAAAATGTACATCTACACAATGGAGTTCTATGCAGCAGTAAAACAGACAACATCATGAACTTTTCAGGCAAAGGGATGGAACTAAAAGATATTATGTTAAGTGAAGTAACACGGTCCCAGAAAAACAAACGATGAATGGTATCCCTCATCTGTGGATGCTGGTGCCAATAGCCCAGTTGTAAATATTTCTTGTTGGGAGTGATACATAATTGTAAAGAGCAACAACACCACCAACAACAGAAAAGACTGCATCAAAGAACTTACTGAAACAGTGAATCCGGTGGAGTGAAGGAGTTGGGAGTGGGACACGGGTCTATATTCGATTTGTAACATAATCTTGTAATATATATATATATATATATATATATATATATATATCAATAAATTAAAAAAACAAAGGGGAGGAAACAACAACAACATAAAGACTAAAACAACAAGCCTCTGCAGTGAAAAACTTTGGAAAGACTGAGAGAAATATACAAGATGTGTATGGCAGAAGGTATGAACTGGGATGGGATGGGGGGCAGGGAGAGGGGAACGTGTCTAAATTGGACTGAAAGATAATGTATGAAATATACAAATCATCAATAAAAGTATTTTTAGAAAAGAAAATGTATGACATCTAAAACAAGCAACAAAAAATAAATAAATATGTAATGTAGTGGGGCATGGTGGTGCACGCCTTTAATCCCAGCACTCGGGAGACAGAGGCAAGATGATCTCTGTGAGTTCAAGGCCAACATGGTCTACAGATTGAGTTTCAGGCCAGCGGGGGATACAGGGACACCCTGTCTCAAAAAGACCAAAAAAAAAAAATGTAATGTTCACTTGCACAGAATCCCTGGTCTCCGTTCTTTCACCTCAAGTGTCCCATGACCACTTTTTATCTTTCATCCATGTGGCCAAATTTTCATAGTCCTTAGAAACTATTCCCTTGACAAAACATACTCAGCATGGCAATCCCAGGTTTTTACAAGAACATTTAAGTAACTTGGCAGTGCTGCTAATTAGCTGTCTTGCCCTCTGGAGGGATTGCATTTGACATTTATGCCAAGCAACTGCAAAGGCAAAAAAGCTCTGCACTCTTTGGTTTTCTAACTCCAGATCATTTCAACACTGGTCCAGGTAGGTTAGATGGGTAGAAACTGCCCTTTTATAATTTTATTTAGAGCATGAAATGATGGGTTTCATCTTTATATTTCATACATATATGCATATCACTGTATTTTGCTCATGTTCCTCTGCCCATTTCCCTCCATTATACCCCCTCTTTTCCACTGACGAATGCTGCCTTTGAGGAAAATTAGAATTTCAAGTGGAAACACACAGAGCAGAAGGATTTTTAAACAACCAGAAGAAATAAAGTCTGCATGGAAGTTTGAAGCATATTAACCTTCAATTAAAAAGTACAAGACAGAGGAATAAAGTTGAGACATGTTTGCCATGGTACAGGTTACTCCATTGCCATCACACGGAAGTCTTACATATGAGTCCCCTGCCAAGAATAAAGAGTGGAAGTTTGGCCAGATGAAGAAAAATATCAATAATTTGGGACAATGTTTTAAAAAGTTAGATTTCAGATATTTGGGGTTTTTTCATTCTTTTTTTTTTTGAGACAGGGTCTCCCTGTAGCTCTGGCTGTCCTGGAACTCACTCCGTAGACCAGGCTAGCCTCACAGAGATCCGCCTGCCTCTGCCTCCCAAGTGCTAGGATTACAGGCGCATTTTTCATTCTTAATGGATACACTACAATTGTGCAAATTTATAGGCATACAATGTGATGTTAAGCACATGCCCACATTATATAATGATCAAATTAGGATAATTCACATACACTGAAACATTTGTCATTTTTATGGTGAAAATTTCAAATTTTTCCCTTCTTACAAGTGTATACCTTTGATGTATCGTGATTCTATGAGTCATAGACAGAATGGGCCAACTCATTCATTGCAGGTGTGCCGCCAACTTATGATAAGGCACCATCAAAGTTATTGTCCTCCCTATATATTTGTTTCTTTGGTGATGAAATAGCAGAACTTTACATACCCCACAAAGAGAACTATGCAGCCTGCCACCTTTGCTGTTTTGAGAGCAGTAAGAAGGCTCACCTGGACACACGCAGCCCTAATGACGAATCCCTATCATCCCTCTAAGACACTGAAGAATATGCTGAGCTCTTTCTCTTTTTTAATTCTAACACATACTGCCTTTATAAATATGAAGTTCAAGTCTAGAAATTCAAATATGTCTTTATTTGCTATGATATTCCCACCCAAATTCCATCATCATTTTTCTGCATGTCTAACCCAGCTGAAAGCTTTATCCATCTTTTTATGGCTTTAAATACAAAATTTATTTCTAACTAGAGGGATTTAGGAAGAAAAGAGCAATATATTTTTAATTTTTACTAAGTTTTTGTGTGTTTCATGCATAAGTTTTCATTTTTTATTGAGGTTTTGTGTATTTCATACAACATTTCTTAATCAAATTTAGACCTAATTCTCCTTCCTTGCTCCCTCCCCATCAGAGCTCATGCATTCTGCCATACACGTCTTTCTTTTTTTGGAATTTACATTTTTCCTCTTTAATTTTATATTATCTAAAGTATGCATACATAACCTCCCCCCATATACCACAATTACAAAGTCTGAAAATAAGTAGGTTAATTCTAGATCCAATTAAAGTATTCACATTATAATGGTACAGTTGCTTTCAGGATATATATATATATAATATGCTCTAGTTTGCCTTACTACTAGGTATTTGGTGCAGCATCCACAGATGAAGGGATACCATTTGTCGTTTGTTTTTCTGTGGACTGTGTTACTTTCACCTAGCATAATGTCTTCTTAGTTCCATCCATTTACTTGCAACTTCATGATGTTATCTTTCTAACCATCTCATGAAGAAGAAATTAGTGGACAAACTTCTATGATGATCAGATTTAAATCTTTCCATGCAAATACAGCTCTTATACTAAAACTCTTAAATTTAATACAACTGTGTTAATAACATGGGAAAGAAGTTTACAAAATGAAGTGATAACAAGTCTTCATTTGCGCAACTCAGAAACATTAATCGTTTTTTTTTTTTTTTTTTTTTTTTTTGTTTTTTGTTACAAAACTGCTTGCATTACCAGCTTGCTCACATAATGGTTACTTCACATAATATGGTTCATTGCCTGTTTATGTTGGTCCACAACATGATACGCAAACTTGACCACAGGAGGGAGTCAACTGCTCAGTAGAGGTTCTGTGTGGCATGTCCTGTTATGTTTTAGGCTCAGCAGTAGATGTGTGAGCAGAGAGTGGTGCTATTTTGAGCTCAACTGTGGGATTTAGGACACTGCAAAGACCTAATGGGAGTGAAGTTCTTTTTTTTTTTTTTTTTTCTTTTTTTTTTGTGGTTCTTAGCCTCCGCCTTTAAGCTGTGCTATCCCCACAGCACGGGAGTGAAGTTCTTAATAATAAACCATTTTCCTTTTATATTCAGTTAAGTAGATACTTTAAATCTGTTTTCACTGAAAGATTAGATTCAAGCTAGTATTCTATCCTTGTTAAAAATAAAAAAGACCTGGCCGGGCATGGTGGTGCACGCCTTTAATCCTAGCACTTGGGAGGCAGAGGTAGGCAGATCTTTGTGAGTTCAAGGCCAGCCTGGTCTACATAGCGAGTTCCAGGACAGCCGGAACTACAGGAAGACCCTGTCTCAAAAAGACCAAAAATAAATAAATAAATAAATCCCACTTAGTGAGTACAATTGGAAAGTTTGAAATCTAGTTAACTAGAATTTTAAGTATAGACAAAACAGATTATCTGGGCAGTCCACCAACGATATAAGAGCCTGCTTTCCAAATTTTTTTCCTTTCATAATTTATTTTAATTTTTTATTTTTATTAAAATTTTCATACATCATACACCATTTCTCAATCCAATTCAGAGTCATTTCCCATTCCATGCCCCCACCCCACCTGAGTTCATGCACTCTGCCATGCATGTTTTGCATTTTTTTTCTGAATCTTTCCAGTTTTTTCCCAAAGCAGAGGCTTATGTTTGGGGGAGAACTTCACTGTTTCAGTCTTTTTCCCCCAGTTCTTTTGTTGTTGTTCTCTCCAACTTGATACATATATATATATATATATATATAGATAGATAGATAGATAGATAGATAGATATATCACCTGAATTGGAGGATTTTCTTTTTTTTTGCTAAAAGATGACATGTTTTCTTTAAGGAAGTGTTTGAAGGTTCCTCCTTGGCAAGCCCAAACAACCATCAATCTTGCCCTTATGCTCTACACTGGGGTCTTTCCCTTCCATGGTCCCCCAAATGAGGTCCAGTAAGCACGCAACCTGTCTTGATCTTCCTGTACTGGTCTCCATGATACAGCCTGGGTAGTCCAACAATGGCAGTCTATACTCTGAAGAGGCCGAAATCTCAGTAGCTGCTCAGTCCACAGCAGGATATCTCAGCAGTCCCCATCTGGCATTGAAGATTTGGAGGCTTCTTGGAGACACATGAGTCTACAGTCCATATTGGAGGGTTAAAAAGCTGTGTCTCATGTCTTTGAAGAACAGCAAAAGCAGTGGCAGCCACAGAGTAGATGCAAATTTTTACCAACACAAGTAACTTAGTCATTTTTAGACCTCTGCTAACCTGATAGATTAAAATAGAAATATTTTAAAATATAACAAGGTTTTGTGCAAAACTTAAAAGGTATTTAGAATTGAGCAAGAACTAAAAGAATTTGTGGGATAACTTTCAGCTTCTAGAAGAACAATTTAGAATTCAATCATTTGCTTAGATATATTTCGCCAGTTGGGAGGCTGTTCATGAGAATTACGATGGAAGGAATCTGTTTAGTTTCAAATTTGACTTCTCTTTATGAATGTGACTGTCACTCATGCTGTTATCATAAGAAAATATTTTTAAAAATATTTAAATACATATTACAAAGGCAAAAGTGTAGTTCAGTGGTGGAAGTACTTGCATAGCATGTACTGAGACCTTAGGTTCAAATCCCACCACAGTAAAACAGAAGCACATATGAAACACACATAGCAGAGAAACATTATTAATAATAACTGATAATTGAATAGTGTTCTTTATCAGAAAACTATTACAATAATACCATTATTAGTTCTGCTTTTTGTTCATGTACCAAAATATATGAAAACTCTGTCTCCACTTATTGTGTAAAGTCAAAATATCAAAGAGAACTTCATGGGAAAATGAATTTTTCATGGCAGTGTATTAGAGAAAAGAGGGAGAGTTGAAGAGATACAAGAGCCACATGTGATTCAGGCTGAATAGAGATTGTAGAGCAAAGGCTTGAGCTGATTAAATGAGTGTGTGTACGGGGAAAAGAAAATGCAATTGAGACAATGCCCAGAATAGAGGAAGCAGCTTAACAGCGTTGCTGGAACAGTTAGTGAATGCTGAGGTTGATGCTTTGTTCATCTTTATTTGGGAGCTAGATTACATTTATACCTTTGGATGTTCTGAAGATGCGAGGTATGATATCGCTAATCCCACATACATTTATGTTATCATAAGAGTGAAATCAGTGTATCCTAATGTTAAAATTTTAAATAGCAAACTACAAATTGAAAAGGAAAGATATTCTCCTATTTCACTGCTTTCTCAATGTCACCCCCACTTAACAGATTATTGTTTTTAACTTAGACATTTTTATTATTTATTTTATTCATCTAATTTTTGTTTAAACTAGAAAGGATAATGTAGGAAACAACCTCTCCCACTCTCCACCTCAGAACATAACTGAGTAGTCCAATATAAATTATTTGAACATTCTGCTATTTGATTCTAGGGTAAGTTATTTACATAGTCCTCTGGTACACCTACTAGGTAGGTATTGTTAAGATGTCATATGTAAAAACAAATGCTTAAACAAAAATAAGAAATGTCATTTCCTTGTCTATTTTATGAACATGTCTATTTCATGAACATGCACATAGACAAGACTTTTTACCTTAGAGGTAGAGGAGCTAAGGCAAATCATTAAGGGTATGGAAAACCTTGGAAGAAATTTAGAAATTATTCCTGAATTTTGTCAAATGTTTAAATTCCTGACTGAATAAAGAAAAAAACAAGTATTAATACTTTTATATTCATTTATTAAATGTGAATGAGATTAAGGTTTTTTACATACAAGAAGACAGGACACTTTCCAGGTCTCTGCCATTCTGCCATTCTTCCTCTCTTGCTCTTTATGAGAGAATTATAATTCTCTCACTCTGGTTCTTTCCAGTGAGAGCCTTAACTTGGCATCCTCTACCCATATTCCATGTTTTCTAAAATAGCTCACCTCTTCATTTCAATTTAGAGATGAAAGAAATTTTTATACTCAGGACAGACATATGCACATAAGGATTTTAAATTTTGGTTATGCATATAGTATTAATATATTAAGGAATCTCCAAATTGTGAAATCTTACATCAGCCAAGAATTTTGCAGGTGGGGCTGGAGAGATGACTGAGCGGTTAAGAGTGCCGATTGCTCTTGCAGAGGACCAGAGTTCAAATCCCAGTACCCACATGGTGGCTAAGAACCATCTTTTTTTTTTTTTTTTTTTTGGTCTTTTTGAGACAGGGTCTCCCTGTAGCTCTGGCTGTCCTAGAACTCACTCCGTAGACCGGGCTGACCTCAAACTCACAGAGATCCACGTGCCTCTGCCTCCCAAGTGCTAGGATTAAAGGCGTACACCACCACGCCCGGCATTCATTTATTTCTGTATGTGTATCAATGTACTGTCTGCATGCAAGTCTGTGCACCCATGTCGTGCAATGCCGCGGAGGTCAGAAGAGGGTGTCAGATTCCCCTGGAACTGGAGTTTCAGACGGCTCTCGGCCACCATGTGGGTGCTGGGGATCGAACCAGGGTCCTCTGTAAGAGCGGTCGGCGCTCTTAACCGCTAGGCCATCTCTGCAGCCCCAGAACCATCTTTAAACTGGGAGTGATGATGCACACCTTCAATCCCAACACTCATGAGGCAGAGGCAGGCGGATCTCTTTGAGTTCAAGGCCAGCCTGGTTTACAGAGCGAGTTCCAGGACAGCTGCGGCTATAGGGAGACCCTGTCTAAAAAAAAAAAAAAAAAAAAAAAAATAAGAGAGAGAATTTCACAGATAATGTATAAAAATCCTTTGGTTTAGAGTCATATGAGAGATATGGCTATGAATTACATGTTTAAAATATAACAAAAATATCTATTCAAGTAGATGAAAATTAATTTGTGTGATATATTTACAACAATAACATATACAAAAGGAATATGAATTACTTTATGACTAAAACTATCACCAAATGCATGGTGGTCTTCCAAGTGATCCATCATTTGTAACATCAAGGTTGCTTATCCTAAGTCATTTTCTCCTTAATCTCCTTTCCCAGGTAGGATGAAGGCTGACACAGCCAACAAAGGCAATGGATAAAGTGAACCACTCTGTGGTGTCCGAGTTTGTGTTCTTGGGACTCTCCAATTCATGGTCAGCTCAACTATTCCTCTTCCTCTTCTCCTGTGCATTCTATGTGGCTAGTCTGATGGGAAATTCACTCATTGTGCTAGCTGTGACCTCAGACCCTCATCTGCAGTCCCCTATGTACTTTCTACTAGCCAATCTTTCCTTCCTTGACTTGATATTTTGTTCTTCCACAGCCCCCAAGATGATTTATGACCTTTTCAGAAAACACAAAACCATCTCCTTTGGGGGCTGTATCACTCAGATTTTCTTCATACATGCAGTTGGGGGGACTGAGATGCTGCTGCTCATAGCCATGGCCTTTGACAGATATGTCGCCATATGTAAGCCTCTGCACTACCTGATTATCATGAGCCCACAAAGGTGCATTTTGTTTCTGGTCACCTCCTGGATTATTGGCTTCATACACTCAGTGGCTCAGTTGACTTTTGTGGTAGATTTGCCCTTCTGCGGCCCGAATGAATTAGACAGCTTTTTCTGTGACCTTCCTCGCTTTATTAAACTTGCTTGCACAGATACCTACACCCTGGGATTTGTGGTTACTGCCAACAGTGGGTTTATTTCTGTGGCCTCTTTTTTGATTCTGGTCATCTCCTACATATATATTTTGGTGACTGTTCAAAAGAAGTCTTTGGGTAGTTTATCCAAGGCCCTCTCCACTCTGTCAGCTCATGTCATAGTGGTAGTTTTTTTCTTTGGACCATTAATTTTCTTCTATATTTGGCCATTTCCAACATCACATCTGGACAAATTTCTTGCCATCTTTGATGCGGTCATTACTCCTTTTCTAAATCCAGCAATCTATACACTCAGGAATAAAGAGATGAAGGTAGCAATGAGAAAACTGTGTGCTCAGTTTATGAACTATAGTAAAATTTCTTAAATGTACTGAAGATATATAAAAACACAATATATACCAGAACTTCAGTTGGATATGTGCTGTATGTACTGTGTGATATTTATTATCACTATGAACTAATAGATAATGTGAGCTTTCAAATTTTCTCCAAAAACTGAAGTAAAATACCATTTTATAAACAATATATATAAGACTTGAAAACTAAATAGTACATACCATTCCTCACCAATTATTTTACTTGGGCATAATGATAAATATAAAAATGATGAATGTTGCCAGGCGGGGTGGTACACGCCTTTAATCCCAGCACTCGGGAGACAGAGGCAGGGGGATATGTGAGTTCAAGTCCAGCCTGGTCTACATAGCAAGCCCCAGGTCAGCTGGGACTAAATGGAGACCCTATCTCAAAAGGCCCAAAACATTGCTGAATGTTAAAGAATCCATTTGTAGAAATCAGTATGTGAGCCTTGGCTCATATGATCATGCATGCATTTAATCCCAACACTCAGAAGGCAGACACAAGTGAATCTCTTTAATATTGAGGCTTGCCTGCTCTACATAGTGAGTTCCAAACCAGCTGGGGCTATAGAGAGACCCTGTATCAAAAAAAATCATTGTTATTTGTTGTCTGTTTCAATTTCCCCCCTTTTAAACTTTAAATGTAAATATTAATTTTAGTTCATCTGACTTCTCTTACTATTCTGATTATTTTCTATCCCTTCACCTTCTTGTTTGCCAAATATTTATTTGCTATTCTGTATTTTCCAAGTTCAATAAGAAGACAGAAACCACACAAGTTTCGTTGAAAACCATAATTTTGATATGAAGAATTGTTTTCTAAGTATAAAATTGCATTTAGGGCCAGGCATGGTGGCACGCTCCTTTAATCCCAGCAATCTGGAGACAGAGGCTCAAAGTGAATCTCTGTGAGTTCAAGGCCAGCTGGGACTAAAGGGGGACCCTTTCTCAAAACGATCCAAAAAAAAACATATATATATACATATAGCAATTTTCATGAGAAGCCATTGTTTTTGCTTAGCCTCCTACATTAGGCCCAGCAGATCAGACCAAACCAGAATGGGGTCACTGTTCTAAAAGTATCATTTGATCAAACTGAACTTCAAAATGGGTCCATTTTGAAGCAAAAAAATAAAATTCAGGAGATTGAAAAAAAAATAAAACATGGCTAATATAAAAAGGAGGTCCCTGCTGTATAGATTTACTCAATTTCTTTGATTCATGTTTTATTTTAGATTTCTGCCTATGAAGCTAACTTTCCCAGTTATGTATATCAGACCATTTATTATACTTTACAGAATGAGGATTTGCCTGGTTCTAGAATCACAAACAAAAGACAATTAAATATCAAATCAAAGGACTCTAATATAAGAGCGATAGCATTTGTACATGGAAAGAAAGCAGATTTCACATCTACAGAGGAAAAATATGGGGGAAATGTTAGATTATTAAAACAAAATAAAGTCCCAGAACTATTAAAAGCTTAGAGAAAAGACATATGCCTGAGGCTATCTGGTGATGCCAGCATCTCTGCTTAAAGTTGGGTCTACAGGGCAGGCCACAGAAGTGCCACAGGCTGGTGTGGGTGTGTTTCTGAGGAGAGTTTCATTGCTGTTTTTGGAATGAAATCAAGGGAACTGAGGAGACATGGTTAATTAGAGTCTAAAAGAAGGAGGAACTGGCAAAAAATGAAAGGTGTCAAAACTCAGTACCTACATCACAGAGTACAGAGAAAAGTACCTTAGAGTTTGAAAGATTACAGGTGGCAGTTCAGTTTCTTCAAGAATTATTAAACTTAAAGTAGATTATGGAGTTTTGAATCTTGAAATAAGTTATAAGTAAAATTAGATTTCCTCCTTGAAGTACATCCCAGCCACTGAAGTATTAAATAATTGATCAATGATGATTAAATGCACAGACAGTCTAACATTGGCCTTAGTTTGTCTCTCTCTTTTTTTTTTTTTGTCTTTCTGAGACAAGGTCTCCCTGGAGCCTCAGCTATCCTGGAACTCACTCTGTAGACCAGGCTGGCCTTGAACTCACAATGATCCGCCTGCCTCTGCCTCCCGAGTCCTAGGATTAAAGGCGTGTGCCATGACGCCTGGCTATTTTCACACCAGATCATGTTTTCTTAGTTGGTAAGTCAGTCAGGCTATTGGCCTGTTTTATCACTGACATAACCATATATTAGTCTTCCTGTTCAAGTATGACATAGCTATATACTATTCTTCCTGTTCAAGTATGACATAACTATATATTATTCTTCTTGTTCAAGTATGATTTTTTACTCAAATTTTAATGGTATTCCATTTGTTGTGCATTTCTTTTTATTATTCTGTTCATTAAATAAAGTTCTTGTTTAGAAGTCATTTCAGACTATAAAACATTCCAAAGTTGGTACATGAGCTCCCTTACTCCTTTACCTAAATTTGGATTTCCCTAATGTTTTGTTCTGCAGTTGCATGACACATTTTCCAATAACTGGGACACCCACACTACTATGATCTAACTATAGTTCATTCAGATTTTGCTCATTTTCCCATGAATGTCTGTTTTCTGTTCTCAAATTCAGAACTGTATACTATATTATAGTTAGCTATTGTGCCTTCTTCGTCTGCTCTGACAATTTTCCAATCTTTTTTTTTTTTTTCATACTGTGGTATCTGTCAGTAATATTGAACATTCCAATATTCACTGAAATACTCAAATTTGAGTTTCTCTGAATTATATGTTTTAACTAGATTTGAGTTTTGGTTTTGTAAGAAAACTTCCTGCAAGGTATTTGGATACATACCATCCATATGATGTCATCAGTGATGTCACACACACATAGATTTTGGCAAATATGTAGTAAGTGAGTTAACTTGGGCTCAGGAAGACAAATGTGGCGTTTTCTCTTTCATACGTAGATTCAGGCTTTGAATTCTTAGATTTGTATGTTTAAGGTGGAATGAATGTTTATAGAAGCCAGGAACCTAGAAAGACTTCATCAACCCTCCTTTCCTCACAAATGCTTTTCTTATGTTCATGCGTTTGGTTTTGTTTTATGACCCACTGAGTTTAACCATGCCATCCATAGGTGCAAAGCTATCCACTGGATCATGATAGGCTCACCCGTGGATGAACAGCTGACCACAAGTCCTCCTCCTCCAGCATCCATTGACTGGCAATAGTTCCCTGGGATGGATAGGGTCCCATGAGCCCCTATCTCATCATGAGCCCCACAATCATGTTGACAGACAGCATCAACATATGCAAGTTCAGTGCAGACAGCTACAGCTCCTGTGAGCTCATGATTGTAATGGACATGTCATGCCCAGAAGATGCATTTTTCAGACTTTCTCACTATCACCTGACTCCTGAGTTCTTTCTGTCCCCTCTTCTGCAGTGTTCTATGAGGAGGAGGTGTAAATGCTCTGTTTAGGGCTGAAAACTCATCACCTTGACCAGCCATAAGTCTCTGTATTAACTGCCATTAACTGCAATGACAAGTCTCTCTGATCAAGGCTGAGAGGAGCATCTGTCTATGGGTATAAACATAAACATTTAGAAGTCAATGTGGCAACATACCCAATTAACAAAGCAACAGTAGGAAGTTCCCTCAAGGACCTACTACCTCCTTAGTCATGGGTTTGTTTTTGTTTTTGCTACATTTACATGAATTCCTTCCTGTGGAATAGAAATCAAATCCAATCAGAGTGCATCCTTAACAGTCAGTCCACTATTTCACCAGTAGGCACATAGTGCCTGGCAGGTTTATATTGCCATGTCCTCTGCCAGAGCAGTTGGTGCTCTTAACCGCTGTGCCATCTCTCCAGCCCCAGAAAATATTTTCAACAAGACCATAGAAAAGTTCCCAAATCTAAAGAAAGAGATAACTATAAAGGAACAAGGGGCATACAAAACACCAAATTTACAGGAAAAGACCCTCCAGACCCTCCTCACATCGTATAACAGTTAAAACACTAAATATACAGAACAAAACAAAAAGAGGCCATGCAGGGCAGCACATGTCAGATAGGGCTACAGGGAGATCCTGTCTCAGAAGCAAAAGCAATAATTTAATAATAATAATAATAATAATAATAATAATAATAATAAATTTTAAAATATTCAAATTGCAAGAGAGAAAGTTCAAGTTACATAAAAGGTGAAGCCCATCAGGATAAAAACTCATTTTTCATTTTTCAGTAGAGAACAGGAAGCCAGAAAGGCTTAGACTGATGCGATACAAGTCGTGAAAGAACACAGATGGCAGTTCAGACAACAAACCCAGAACCGTCTGTTGTAATCATAAGAGAAAAGGAGCCTTTCCTTGATAATATCAGATTTAGGCAATTTATATCCACTAAGCCATCTCTACAGAACATACTAAAAGGAATACTTCAGTCAGAAGAGAAAATTAGACATACCCAAGAGGGCAAGAGGAATAAATAAACAATTCTAGAACAGATAAACAAGAAAGATTTAAGAAAACACCATAAAAACATAACAAGAATTTTAAAAATTGGACAATAATAGTTCTCAATATTAATGGTATCAATTCCCCAATAAATAGACAGATGAACAGATTGGATTAGAAAACTGGATCCTTCTTTTTACTGCTTCCAAGAAACACACCTTACCTTCAATAATAGACACCAGATAAAAGATGAAAGCAAGTATTCCAAGAAAATGGGACTAAGAAAAAAGCACAGGTAGCTATTCAAGATGTGACAAAACAGACTTCAAACTAAAACTGATAAGAAGAAATAAGGAAAGACATTTCACACTCATTAAAGGAAAAATCCACAAAAAGGGTATTAGAGTCCTAAACATATATGTACCAAACACAGGAGCACCCAGTTCCATAAAAGTAACACTATTAGATCTAAAATACTAGATTGGCTCCAATACAGTGATAGTGGATGACTTCAGTATCTGACTCACACAAATATACAAGTCATCCTGACAAAAGTAATACAGAGAAACTCTTGATTTAAATGGCATCGTAAATGAAATGGACTTAACAGACGTTTACAGAACATTACACCCAAACACTAAACAATACACTTTCCTTTCAGCAGTCCATGGAGCAACTGATCATTTATTAGGATACAAAACAAGTCTCAAGAACTTTAGGAAAACCAAAATAAACATCCTATACTATATCTGGCCAAAAAGGAATAAAGTTGAAAATCAACAATAGAAATGAGGAAAAGTAAACGAGTGGAAACAAACAACATACTAGTGACTGAAAATTGGGTAAAAGGAGAAATCAAAAAGGAAATTTTAGAAGGCCTACAAATAAATGGAAATGAAATCACAACACTCCAAAATATATGGGACATAATGAAGGCATTCCTAAGAAGAATCAAAAAAACTTCTGAAAACTTCATTGTAATAATTTAATGGCACACCTAAAGTCCTTGGAAAAATAAGAACGAAGAACATCCAGAAAGAGTAGGCAGGAAGACATAATGAAAATCAGAGTTGAAATAAAAGAAGTAGAATTTAAAAAATACAAAGAATCAGAGAAATGAAGAGTTGATTTTTTGAAATGATTGGCAAAGCTTTATCTAAATTATCTGAAAGATGGTGAGAGATGACCCAAATTAATAAAATCAAAATGGATTTGAGATGAAAAGGAAAAAAAATGCTTGGAAAATTCAGAAACCCATAAAACACTATATTATACTAAACTGAAAAATCTAGAGGAAATGATAGATTTCTAGATATATACAGTCTACCAAAGTTAAATCAAGGGGGAATAAATTATTTAAACAGATCCTTAATGACCAACACAGTAGAAATAGTAATTAAAAATCTCCCAACTGACAAAGAAGTGCAGGACCCGATGGCTTCGGCACAGAATTCCATCAGCTCTTTGAGGAAGAGCAAGAGCACTTCTCAAACTATTTCATGAAATAGAAGATGAAAGAACACTTCCAAATTCTTTGTATGAAGCCAGTAGTAAGCTAATAGCAAAATCAGAAAAATACTCAAAAAAATTTACACACCAATCTCTCTGAGGAATTTACATGTAAATTTCTCAATCAAAATACTTTCAGGAACAAAAATCATCCTGCATGAGGTAATCCAGACCCAGAAGCCAAAAGTCACATGTCCTCTCTCATAGCTGAATGCTAACTTCAATATTTTAGATATGCATGTTTCCATTTGAAAGTCAAAGGAGATCAAGAAACTAATTAATGGCCATTGGTGAGGGAGAGGCAGTGATATGAATAGGAGAATGCAGTGATACGAAGAGGGGAAAGAAAGTATTAGAGTAGAAAGTGTTAAGTGGTGTGGGGAATGGGAGGATGGGGCAGAGAATGGAGTATGAGGAGTGATAAGTAACACTAAAGGCCTTTCTCTTCTAATAAAGCCATATAGAAACCTACCACTATAGAAGCTTCTTGATATATATAATTTTAATATATAATAATATATTATTAAAAGATTAAAAGGAGCCAGGTGTGGTGCAGGCCTTTAATCCCAGCACTCAGGAGGCAGAGGCAGGGGGATCTCTGTGAGTTCAAGGCTAGCCTGGTCTACACAGTGAGTTCCAGGCTACCTGGAGCTTCAGGGAGACCCTGTATCAAAAAGACCACAAAAAGGAAGACACTGCCCCTTCAAGACATCATAGACTAAGAAAAAAAAGAAGAAGAAGAAGAAAACCTCAATGCCAGGAATGGACTCCCTCTCTAGAAGCTGTTGACCCTCAAACAATACTGGCCTTTGTCCCTATTCTTAGTTACTCACCAGAAATTGATGGTAAGACCCTATTACTGAAGACACTACACTCATAAGCTGTAGAACAAACAAGGAGAAATCAAGCTGGTGCTGAGTTCAGATCCTCATACCTAGTAGCTAGCATCCACAGTCCTGGAAGATGCTGTGCATGCTACCAGAAGAAAAAAAAATAATTATTAACCTTGCCCAGCTGTGAACTACAACTGGCCTAGCAAGCTATAACCCTAGTAAAATAGTTGGATTAATGTAATGGGATTAACCAACCACTATCTAACTGAATTTAAGGTCTGCTTCATGGGATGGAGCCCACATATAACAATGGCATCTGGCTTAGGAACCCGAGGCAAGCTAGGTCACAGGATATAGGGTAGAGCCTAATACAAGTTTTCTACTAAATAGTAACAGTATTAAACTGACTTCTAATAACTTATTGTTTTACCCATACATTAGTGCATTCTCAACTCTCACCCCAAAAGTTTCCTTTTACAGCAGATGATGATTAATACAGAAAACCAATATACAGAAGACAAGAAGCTTTAGAGTACTTATCCCTGAATAAGATGCCTATATCAAACTTCTGCCTGCCAGGCATTGCAAAAGAGGACCAGAAAGATTTTAAGAGCCAGAAGTAGTATTTGATGAAAAAGAAACAGAGTTTTCCAGAGTTGATCAGTTACTCATATGAACTCAAGCAATGCTGACAGCATGCACAAGAAGCTGTTTAAAGAATACACATATATCCCACCAGGATCAAGAAAACAAATGATATCAAGTGCTGGAGAGGTTGTGGGGAAAGGGGAACACTCATCCATTGCTGGTGGGAATGTAAACTTGTACAGCCACTATGGAAAGCAGTGTGGAGAACCCTTGGAAGACTCAAAATGAGCTTGCCATTTGACCCAGTCATACCACTCCTGGGTATATACCCACAAGACTAATCTTACTGCAGAAATACATGCACAGCTATATTTATTGCAGCTCTGTTCACAATAGCAAAAAGCTGGAGCCAACCCAGGTGCCCCTCAACTGATGGGTGGATGGAGAAGGTGTGGTACATGTACACAATGGAGTTCTATGCAGCAGTAAAGAAAGACATCATGAACTTTGCAGGTAAATGGATGGAGCTAGAAGATATTATATTAAGTGAAGTAACACAGTGCCAGAAAAACAAATGATGAATGGTATCCCTCATCTGTGGATGCTAGCGCCAATAACCCAGTTGTGAATATTTCTTGTGGAGAGGGATGCATATTTTTTTTTTAAATTTTTTTTATTATTTGTTTATTTATTTATTTTTGTATGTGTATGAATGTACTGTCTGCATGCAGGTCTGTGCACCCGTGTCGTGCAATGCCGCGGAGGTCAGAGAGGGTCTCGGATTCCCCTGGAACTGGAGTTCTCCTGGAATTGGAGTTACAGACGGTTCTTAGCCGCCATGTGGGTGCTGGGGATCGAACCCAGGTCCTCTGCAAGAGCGTCGGTGCTCTTAACCGCTAGGCTATCTCTACAGCCCCGGAGAGGGATGCATATTAAAAGAACAAAAACACAGGGCTGGAGAGATAGCCTAGCGGTTAAGAGCACCGACTGCTTTTGCAGAGGACCCGGGTTCAATCCCCAGCACCCACATGGCGGCTAAGAGCCATCTGTAACTCCAATTCCAGGAGAACTCCAGTTCCAGGGGAATCCGACACCCTCTTCTGACCTCCGCGGCATTGCACGACACGGGTGCACAAACCTGCATGCAGACAATACATTCATGCACATACAAAAATAAATAAAAGAATTTTAAAAATAAAAAAATAAAAGAACAACAACAGAAAGAATGCATCAGAAAACTGACTGAAATGGTGAATTGGGGGTGGGGGGGAGAGGGACATGGGTCTATATTTGATTAATGTATATTTAATTGACGTGAGTTCAACAAGTATCCAATTTTTCCCTGACTCTGTCTACAGGTTACATGGTGTTTTAGGACTTAGTAAAAGTAAATATGTGTATATTAAACAACATTGGTTTAAAGGTTTTGATAAAAACGGTAATGCACCTGAGTTAAATGGAAATATAAATTGCTGTTGTCCACATTTGTTTTACTTAAAATCTTTGTAACAGTAACTTTGGGATTGGCACATACAAATGTTCTCTATAATTTTTCTGTTGTACAGTATCATCTTGTAGCATTCTCTTTTACCTGTAGGATGATTTTTCGTAAGGAATTAAATTTGCTTCCCAAATTAACGACATACAGTCACCCAAAAGAGCTTGGGTGAATTTGATGAAATCTGCACCTTGATTCCTGCCTATAGGTATGTTTACTACAACTGCCTTTTTGAGACTCATGGGTCTAAAAATAAAAACCTAAAATAAAAAGGTGGGATACAGATATATATGAAAACTTTTTGTCAAAAGCTTTGAAATTTAAATCTTAAAACTAACTACGGGAAAAGATTTTTATGTTCCCACAGGTCAAAATGTCACCAACTTAATGGCTGAGAAAGAAAAGATACAGCTTTGCATTGTGTAGGATGTGCCAGGAAGTGCCAGCAGAAAGGTTGGCCCATCTGAACATTGAAAGGAAGAAAAGCCTCAGACTGCTACAGGCATCGAACCCCTCTGTGGATCCTACTTATAACAACTGTTTACAATGAGTCCCAACGAAACTTACCTTCTAGGTGCTGCAAAGCTTTAATATGAGAGACTTTCTTACCTCCCCTTCATAGAACAAGGAGAAATAGGATGATGATGAGGTCATTCTCTAATAGTAAATTGGAGCTAACTGTTATAGAGGTAATCTTTTATAAAACCGGTAAAACTGCCTTCTTTAATTGACTAATAGACATAGGAACTGTGAAAAGGATTATTCTCTATTCAGAACCAAATATAATACTAAAGTCTCCTTAAGCTGTGCACTTAAGCAAAATATATTAATACAGGAGAGCTCTGATATCAGATACCAGAAGATAGAAGGATCTCCCATGCTCATGGATTGGAATAATTAATATAGTAAAAATGACCATCCTGCCCAAAGTAATATACAGATTCATTGCAATATTAACCTTCAATTAAAATGTATGTGACAGAGGAATGAGCCAAGTCAGGACATTTTCGGGCATGGTAGAGGTTACTCCAATGGTATTTCGTGGAAATCTTACATGTGAATCCCATGCAAAGAATAAAGTGAGAGTGAAGTTTGTCCAGATAAAGAAAAATATCAATAACTCGGGGCAATGTTAAAGAAACTAGACTTGATATATATTTGGGTTGTTCATTCTTAATGTATGCACAATAATTGTATAAATTTCTAAGTATACAATGTGATTTTAAGACACATGCTCACATTGAAAATGATGTTCAAATCAGAATGATTAGTAAATTTTTAAACATTGATAGTTTCTTTATGGTATGACTATCAAAATACTCTCTTCTTAACAATTATATTTGTTGTGTTGTGCTTCCTTGAGTAACAGACAGGATGGACCAGTCAAAGCAAAATAAATAGGTGTAATGAAAATGATGTACTGATGAGGCCAAGAGTCAAACAGATTCAGTGCAGATTTGCCACCAACTTATTCTGTGGCTTCATCTGAGTCATTCCCCTCCCTATACCTTCATTTCCTTATTTCTAAACTGATAAGACTTTACATATCCTATCAAAGTTTCAGTCAGCTGAAAGCAGTCTGCCATCTTTGCTGTTCTGATAGCAGTAAGAACTCTCACTTGGAAGCATGCAGCTCTAATGACATTCCTGATCATCTCTCTAGGACACTGAATACTACCCTGAGCTCTTTCTGTTCATTTTGGGCAGGAACAGTGGACAGCTTCTGTGATGATCAGATTTAAATCTTTCCATACAAATATTTCTATAATCCCCAAACATTAACTTTAATTCAACTTTGTTAATAACTTAATAACTTAAGAAAAAGTTTACAAAGTGGAGAAAAACAAGGCTTTATATGTTCACTCCAAATATTGATTTACTATTTTAACAAAAACTGTAGCATTGTCAGCTTGCTCAGTTTAGGGTTAATTCACATGTTCATTTCCTGTTTATGTTGGTCCACAAAAGGAAAAGCAGGTCTGTCTATGTGAGGGTTCAGCTGCTTAGGAGAGGGTCTTCTCTTTTTGTTGCATTTCACATTTAGCAGTAGAAGTGTGAACAGAGAATGGCACTCCGTGTTGAGCACAATTATAGGATTTGGGACATTTCAAAGACACAATGTAATTAAACTTCTTATACACACTAATGAACTATTTCTTTTTCATATTCCATTCACTACACCGGACTACTGTGTTTTCACTGAAAGACCAGGTTCAAATTATTATTCTTTGTTATAAAAGAAGACCCATTCTTTGGGTGTAGTGGCACATGCCTTTAATCCCAGCACTTGGGAGGCAGAGTTCAAGGCCAGCCTTGTCTACATAGTGAATTCCAGGACCGCTGGGGATACAGGGAGACCCTGTCTCAAAAAGACAAAAAAAAAAAAAAGAACCATTCATTGAAGACAAATGGAAAGTTTGAAAACTAGAGTCCTTGAATTTGACACATAGACAGATCATAAAGTAGCTACACAGTGCTACCAACAGTGATGTATTTAGCCTGCTTTCCAAATTTTTACCAACACTAGTAACATCCCTCATTTAAATATTCACTATAAAAATTAGAATATTTTAAAGTAAGACAGAGCTTCGTGAAAAACTTTTAAAATGTATAAGCTCTTGGGACCCTGCTCATATGAACCTATAGCATCGGTGTCAACAGGCAAGCTCAACCTGACAAAAACCCAACATGAAACTGCATAAATGGACAGCAGAATCCAATCTTAGCTGAAGAAATATTGGAAACTGATTACTGTTGGATGAGGAAGAACTGGCTTTCTTTTTAAGTGAGGGACTTTGGATAAGCTGCCTAGAGCTCAGTGGGCAACCTGGGACTGAAGAATGGCTGGGGAGAGTAATTTGGCACAATAGACCCTAAAACAAATGATAGACTATATGAACTCCAAATTAGGGGGCAGGAGGAACTGTGGGAGGGTGCCAATGGAGAAGGGGGTATAAAGGCAATTAAGACTGACTGAAGTGTTATGTAGGAAGTACATGAACATTCAATAAAAAACTTTAAAAGTGTTTAAAATTAAGCCAGAATTAAAAACAATTGGGATAACTTTCAGCTTCTAGAAGAACAATTTATAATTGTCATTTGGTTGAACAAATTGCATAAGCAGAGAAGTTATTGATTATAATCTCTGCAAANAAAAAAAAATAAAAATAAAATAAAACTGACCAAAATGCTATGTAGGGAGTACACGAACATTCAATAAAAAACTTTAAAAGTGTTTAGAATTAAGCCAGAATTAAAAACAATTGGGATAACTTTCAGCTTCTAGAAGAACAATTTATAATTCAGTCATTTGGTTAAACAAATTGCATAAGCAGAGAAGTTATTGATTATAATCTCTGCAAAAGGAATCTAATTCCAAGATGGATTATTTTTTATGAATGTTATGAAAGACACTTAAATGCAAATTAAAGGGTTAAAGATATAATTCCCTGGAACTGCAGTTACACGAAAAGCTGGAAATCAAACCTAGGTCCTCCACAAAAGCAGCCAGTCCTCTTAACCAGTGAGCCCTATCTCCAGCCCCATAGAAAGCCTTTTAAAGAGAATCATTTGAGGGCTGGAGAGATGGCCTAGCGGTTAAGAGCACCGACCGCTCTCACAGAGGACCCGGGTTCAATCCCCAGCACCCACATGGTGGCCAAGAACCGTCTGAAACTCCAGTTCCAGGAGAACTCCAGTTCCAGGGGAATCCGACACCCTCTCTGACCTCCGCGGCATTGCATGACACGGGTGCACAAAGTTGCATGCAGACAGTACATTCATACACATACAGAAATAAATAAAATTAATTAAAAAATTTTAAAAAATAATAAAAAAATAAAGAGAATCATTTGAGAAGTATAACTACAAAGTTATATTTACAATACAATAGTTACAAATTAAGTACAATAAATGTATCTGTCTGAGTAAGGGAAACAATATTTACATTTATTTGGGTCTATAAAATATATAGGGGAGGAATAATAGTATTTTCTAACATAGTCTCCAAAGCCATATTAGTCTTTGTCTAGCTTCTTAATAACTAAATTTATCCATAATTTGCAACATCAAGGCTGCTTATCCTAAATCAGTTTCTCCTTACTCTCCTTTCCCAGGTAGGATGAGGGCTGACACAGCCAACAAAGGCAATGGATAAAGTGAACCACTCTGTGGTGTCCGAGTTTGCGTTCCTGGGACTCTCCAATTCATGGTCAGCTCAACTATTCCTCTTCCTCTTCTCCTGTGCATTCTATGTGGCTAGTCTGATGGGAAATTCACTCATTGTGCTGGCTGTGACCTCAGACCCTCGTCTGCAGTCCCCTATGTACTTTCTATTAGCCAATCTCTCCATCATCGACTTAATATGTTCTTCTTCCATAGCCCCCAAGATGATTTATGACCTTTTCAGAAAACACAAAACCATCTCCTTTGGGGGCTGTATCACTCAGATTTTCTTCATACATGCAGTTGGGGGCACTGAGATGCTGCTGCTCATAGCCATGGCCTTTGACAGATATGTCGCCATATGTAAGCCTCTGCACTACCTGACTATCATGAGCCCACGAAAGTGCATTTTGTTTCTGTTTGCTTCCTGGATTATTGGCTTCATACATTCAGTGGCTCAGTTGACTTTTGTGGTAGATTTGCCCTTCTGCGGCCCGAATGAATTAGACAGCTTTTTCTGTGACCTTCCTCGCTTTATTAAACTTGCTTGCACAGACACCTACACCCTGGGATTCATGGTTACTGCCAATAGTGGGTTTATTTATGTGGCCTCTTTATTGATTCTGGTCATCTCCTACATATATGTTTTGGTGACTGTTCAAAAGAAGTCTTTGTATAGTTTATCCAAGGCCCTCTCCACTCTGTCAGCTCATGAAATGGTAGTAGTTTTTTTCTTTGGACCAATAATTTTCTTCTATATTTGGCCATTTCCAACATCACATCTAGATAAATTTCTTGCCATTTTTGATGTAATTATCACTCCTTTTCTAAATCCAGCAATCTATACACTCATAAATAAAGAGATGAAAGTGGCAATGAGAAGACTCTTCACTCGGTTTATGAACTATAGTAAAATTTCTTAAATGTATTGAAGACCTACAAAAAATGCAAAGTATGCTAGAACTTCAGATAGATATGTGCTGTATGTATCATGTGTTATTTAAACATAATTTCACTGTGTAGTAATATGTGATGTGTCTTCTTATTTTCACCCTAAAGTGAATTTAGATATCAATCTATTAAGCTTATACAACAGATCTGTAAAGATTATGCCTACCTTCCCTTATCAATGATCTTATCTCCCTACAATAATCAATACAATAATAGAAACAATTAAATCATCCAGTTATAAAGATCAAGACCTGATTTGTTAACCATTTATATCTTCTCATTTTAAGTAGATCATCTTACTTTAAGTATACACATTATGATTTTCTTTACTGTCTGCAGCTTCTTGTTTATTTGTTAGAAGTGCCATGTGATCAACATTAACTTTAAAATGGATTAGTTTTCAAAGAAAACACAGGCTATTGAAAAATGAATAATAGGGTTAATGTAATTAAGATGTACCCGCTTCCTAAATTTGCCTTTTGACTCATGTTACCTGGCACTTTTTTAAATTTTTTATTTATTTTTTTATATGTACGAATGTACTGTCTGCATGTAGGTTTGTGCAGCCGTGTCGTGCAATGCCGCGGAAGTCAGGAGAGGGTGTCAGATTCCCCTGGAACTGGAGTTAAAGGTGGTTCTCAGCCACCATGTGGGTGTTGGAGTTTGAACCCGGGTCCTCTGCAAGAGCAGTTGGTGCTCTTAACCACTACACCATCTCTCCAGCCCCTATCCCAGCACTTTTTATGCTTGCAAGATTTAGGTTAAGTTCCTCAGGCTATTCATTATACTTTATAGAAGGAGGTGTCCCCTGATTCTAGAATCATAAATAAATGACAATTCAATTAGATATAAAATCAAGCAAAATCTGATGACCATATGATTTAACAAATTTGAAAAAGAAGAAACTCTAAAATTATAAAGGAAATATTTATCAGAAAGCAGGAAATAGATTACTCATCTAGACATGGAAAATTAAGGAGGAACTCTTAGAGTTATTGAAACAAAATAAAGTACCAGAAATATTAAAAGCTTGGAGGAAGGTCGTGTATATTGTGCCATCTGATGATGCCAGTGTCTCTGTTTAAAGAAAGATCTCTAGGCCAGGAATCAATCCCGTGCCAGAGGTGCTACTGGCTGGTGTTCCTGAGGACAGTTTAACTACTGGTTTAGAATAAAATCGAGCCAATTAAGGTCACATATGTTTGTGGTAAATACAAAAGACACTCTGACAAAAAAAAAAAAAAGAAAGAAAAGTTGGCAAAGCCCAGTACCTGCATCACAGAGAAAGAAGAAAAGGGAATTGCAGATGATGGATTATATATGGCAATAGCGTTCTCAAAAACTATCGAAATAGATCACAGAGGTTTGAATTTTAAAGTAAGTTATGTCAACTTGGAGTTTTCCTCAAGTCTCAACTACTACAATATTAAGCAGTTGTCCCATAATGGTTAAAATAATACACAGTCTAAATCTGGAATATAGTTTGACAGATTCCTGGTCCATCTCTGTACTTTTTCATGCCAAATCACGTTCCTTATTTGGTAAGTCTAGTGAGCTATTGGTCTGTTTGGTCACTGACATAGCCATATCTAATTCTTCCTGTGTTTTTAGTGTCTACCAAATACAAATTTTCAATAAATGTTCAAGTGATTTTTTTACTCAAATTTTAATGATATGCAATTTGATTGTACATCTTTTCTTTTTCTTATTCTGTTTGATTTGGAAGTAATTTCAGATTCATAAAATATTCCAAAGTTGGTTGAAAGAATTCCCTTATGCCTTTCCCTAAATTTAGATCCCCCTAATGTTATTACTTTTCATTTGCGCAGCACATTTTCAAATAACTGAGACACTATATTACTATTATCCAGATACAGATTATTTATATTTTCTCATTTTCCCAGGAGTGTCTGTTTTTTTACTCCCAAATTCAATACTGTATATTATATTATAGTCAGATATGATGTCTTCTAGTCTCCTCTGACAATTTTTCAATCTTATTTTTTTCGTGGATAGTCATTGACATATTCATTTGAGTTTCTCATAATTATTTGTTTTAACTGGATTTGAGTTTTAAGCTTTGTAAGAAAACTTCTTCCTGTAAAATTTGGGTACATACCATGTTGCAGACTCAAATGGCTTCTGGCAAATATGTGCTAAGTGAGGTACTACTGGAAGCTATCACAGTATGAGAAAATAAGATTGAAGCCGGGCGTGGTGGCACATGCCTTTAATCCTAGCACTCGGGAGGCAAAGGCAGGCAGATCTTTGTGAGTTCAAGGTCAGCTTGGTCTACAGAGTGAGTTCCAGGCCAGCTGGGGCTACAGGGAAACCCTGTCTCTAAAAAGACAAAAAATAAATAAAAATGAAAAAATAAGATTGAAAAACTGTCAGAGGAGACTAAAAAGACATAATAGCTAACAGCTTACTGCTAGGTGGAAGAGAGTTGGTCTTCCTTAAGGGCATGATGCTAGATAGGTTGACCAGGCTCCAGTGGATGAACTCATACAGAGGGATATCTGGGGAAACAAACTTGAAGCAATATGCCTTAATATAGATTACAGAATGCATGAAATTTGGTAGGGGCTATGGAGGCATGCAGATAGGGTAAGGAGTCTAAATATGATTAAATGTATTAAACACACAAAAATTTAGTTTTAAAACTATAGTGAAAAAAAGAAGTAAGCCAATAGCTAAAGATTTGACAAAGGATTAGCATCCAGAATATATAAAGCATGAAACTAAACAAGCCAATCAATAAATGGCTTAATGACTAAATAGTCCTCAGAAGATTAACTACAAATGGCAAATAAATGAATAAATGAAATGTTCAGCATCCTTAGCCATTGGGGAAATGAAAATTAAAACTGCATTAGGATTCCATCCCACCACAGTCAAATGACTATCATTAAGAAAACAAACAACAAGCTAGAGAGGACTCAGCGGTTAGAAGCACTGGCTGCTCTTGTAGAGGACCCAAGTTTGATTCCGACCACCCACATGGCACCTAACGACCACGTGTAACTCCAGTTCCAGGGGATCTGGCTCCCTCTTCTGACAGCCATGTGCACTGCATGACACAGGTACATTTACATACATGCAGGCAATACACTCATACACATAAAATAAAAATAATAAATAAAATGGGGCTGGAGGGATGGCTCAGTGATTAAGACTACTGGCTGCTCTTGCAGAGAACCCAGATTCAATTCCCAGCACTCACATGGTGCTAAAAACCACCTGAAACTCCAGGTCCAGGTGATCCAAGACCTTGTTCTGACCTCCATGGGCACTGAACATCACAGGTACACTTACACACATGCAGACAATACATTCATACACTAAAATAAAAAATTAATAATAATAATAAAATATTTTGGTCTTTTAGAGAGTCTCCCTGTAGCCTCAGCTTGCATGGAACTTACTGTGTAGATCAGGCCGGCCTTGAACTCACAGAGATCTGCCTGCCTCTGCCTCCCAGGTGCTGGGATTAAAGGCGTGAACCACCATGCCTGGCTATAAATAAAAATATTAAAAAGGAAAACAAAGAACAACAAATTCTGGCAAGGATGTAGGGAAAAGAGAACCCTTAAACAGTGCTGCCAGCTGTGTAAATTGTTCTACAAACTATGGAAATCAATATAGCAGTTCACCTAGACACTAGAAACAGAACTACCATATGATCTGACTATGCTACTTCTGAGTATATAGTCAAATGAGTTAAGTTAATATATCATAAAGATAAATCACCACTATTGCAGCACCATTGACAACAGCTAAGCTACATTATTCAGCCTAGGTATCTGTCAGCACATGAATGGGCTAAGAAATTGTTAGATGTGTATATATAATGGAGCTTTATTTAGCTCTAAAAGGGGAATAAAACTATGTCATTTAGTGGAAAATAAATGCAACTGAAAGAAAAATGACAAATATCACGTTTTTCTCTCATTTACAAATCCTCCTTAGAAGTGTTTTCTCCACTCTGCCCCACTCACTGTGGAATATCTAGATCATCTCTCTCCTCTTCATCTCTCTTGGATGCCGCCGAGCCTCGGCCCATCTTGAGAAGCAAATTATTGAATAAACGAGACCTGCTCATAGCCCCAGCGTGGTGGCACACGCCTTTAATCCCAGCACTTGGTAGGCAAGGCAGGTGGATCTAGTGAGTTCAAGGTCAGCCTGGTCTACAGAGGGAGTCAGGCCAGCTGGGGCTAAAGGGAGACCCTGTCTCAAACAATACAAAAAAAAAAAAAAAAAAATCCTTGAGCTGGAAGACAGGGCCGGGGTCCAGAACAGGGAACAAGCACATTCAGGAGCCTCAATTCGTCCTGTCACAGGCACAGTGTTAGGGAAGAACCTAGGAGGCAATTATGGAGAGCAGGAGAGCCAGACACTGAGGAGCAAAAGGTGTGCATTGCAGAAGGCTCAGGCAGGGAAGTACGAAAAGAACAAGGCCTACCCTGGGTAGCTGGAGCAGATCTTATCAACTGAGAACATCCTTGGATTTCATAGATCTGGACCTAGATGGTTAAGCAAGCATGTTTTAGTTTCTGTTTCATTTCTTTCTTTTCTTTTTTTCTTTTTTTTTTTTTTTTTTTTTTTGGTCTTTTCGAGACAGGGTCTCCCTGTAGCCCCAGCTGTCCTGGAACTCACTCTGTAGACCAGGCTGCCCAGTGTAGGTTGTTTAGTTTCTGAAGCCACCTATCTGCTACTCATCACTGTAGAGCCTGAGAATTCTGAAGTTCTGGCTATATATGATATATACAGTTCCATTCTTCCAAGCACCCTGCTGTGAAGGCAGGTCCTCACCTGTACCTATTTCAATACTGTAGTGAGTAAACAAACACACACACACCCACATACACACACGCACACACACACACACACACGCACACATACACACACACACACACACACACACACACACACACACAGAGGAAATACCACACAATAGAATAGTAACTATTGCAGTGCATGGGACAATTGAGGAGGCCAGCCTATACCACAGGCTCAAAGTTAAATGTGGCCAGCAGAAACCATTAGTACACAGAGAAGTAAAGCTACAAAAGAACCCTAGCAAACAATGTACAACTGCCAGTACAGACTCAGCAACGGGAGAAATCATAGGTAAGAGAATAGTGCAGAAGGCCAAGCAATCCTCTACCTAACACCATGCTTATGACTGGCAATCTCCAATGTTTGAAGAGCAGCACTTTGTATTCTCTCTCTCTCTCTCTCTCTCTCTCTCTCTCTCTCTCTCTCTCCCTCTCTCTTTCCCTCCCTCTCTCTCATCTTTCTGTCTCTGAAATGTGATATATTTCTTTTTTAATTAATTAATTTATTTATTTTTGTATGTGTATGAATGTACTGTCTGCGTGTAGGTTTGTGCACCCATGTTGTGCAATGCTGCGGATGTCAGAAGAGGGTGTCGGATTGCCCTGAAACTGGAGTTAAAGACGGTTCTCAGCCACCATGTGGGTGCTGGGGATTGAACCCAGCTTCTCTGCAAGAGCAGTCGGTGCTCTTAACCACTGAGCCATCTCTCCAGCCCCAGAAATGTGATATATTTCTATAATGGAGTTCTACTCAGTGGTAAGGAAAAATGAATTTATGCAACTTGCAGATAAATGGATGGAACTATAAGCTGTTATACTAAGTGAAGTAGCACGGACTTCATTTGTCTGGAGACATACCAGAGACGGAATTTTCTCTGGGATCTGTGACCACTCGTCATGTGTATTTGGCTATATTTCTCAATGGGAGGGAACTCATAGGTAACACTGTAAATATAGCCAAATACACATGACTGGTGTAATCATAGATCCCAGAGAAAATTCTATCTCTGGAATATCTCTAGACAAATGAAATTTCTTGCCATATGTTAAATATGGATCTTTACATTAACAGACAACCATACCGTACACCACTCATCAAAGAAGCTTCCTTTTCCAACAGATAGAGGCTATTACAGAATTCCACAACAAGTTACACAGACGGAATATGCCTGACAGATGCCCAGCCTTAAGAAACACATCTACAGTGGAACTTCTACACATAAGGCTTATGGAACGTAGCACAACAGGGGGTGGAGGGGGAGAAGTAAGCTTCATACAACAGAGTGTGATGCACACAGAAGCCCACAAGTGGCTAAGTTTTAGAGAACAAGAGACTGCAGAGTGCATGTCCCTGTGTAGAACTCCTACATTAAACCTCACTCACCCATGGCTCAGGGACCATTGTGGAAGAGGGGGCAGAAAGATTGTAAAAGCCAGGGTTGGTGCATGAACATCAAGAAATGGAGGCTTTCAGGATACTAGGAACTTGTTCATATGAACTTGCAACAATGGTGACAGCATGCACAAGACGCATGCCAAACCATTCAGATAAAAACTCTGCATAGAACAAAGGAAATGGGCAGGCCCCAACCCTAGCCAAGGAACTATTGGCAACTGGGTGAAGGAGGGTTGATCTTTAAGAGAGAGACTCCAGGGGCTGGAGAGATGACCTAGTGGTTAAGAGCACCGACTGCTCTTGCAGATGACCCGGGTTCGATCCCCAGCAACCACATGGTGGCTGAGAACCTTCTGTAACTCCAATTCTAGGAGAACTCCAGTTCCAGGGGAATCCAACACCCTCTTCTGACCTCCGCGGCATTGCACGACATGGGTGAACAAACCTACACACAGTACACTCATACACATACAAAAACAAAAAAATAAATAAAATTTAAAAAAGAAAAAAATAATTCTGGAAAGACTCAAAAAAGATGCAATACATGTATGGTAGAGTACAGGAACTCAGGTGGGGTGGGGGCATAGAATGGGAAATGACTCTAAATTCTATTGAGAAATGATGTACGATGTGTGGAAATAGTTTAATAACAATAATAAATCTTAAAAAAATCAAAAAAGATGGTTCTTAGCCGCCATGTGGGTGCTGGGAATCGAACCCAGGTCCTCTTCAAGAAGAGTCAGAGCTCTTAACCACTGAGCCATCTCTCCAGCCCCTTCTGCATGCTTCTTGTATCTGTATAGGTATGTCTTTCCTTCATTTAGGGAAATCTTCCTCTATAATCCTTCTCCTTCCTGTATGCTTATGATGCATAGATATAGTCATTTCATGGTGCCCCACATTTCTGCATGTTCCATTACTGTGTTTTAATTTTTATCTTCTTATTCTTTGTCTGAGAGGTCCATTTCCTCAACTTTGTTATCCGCTTTTGATATTCTGTTTTCCATTTCATTCATCTGCTTGTGAGGTTTTCTCCTTTTGTTTTAAAATGACTTACTGAATTTTTCAATTCCATCTTCATTTCACCTTGGGTTTTGTTCAATATTTCTATCCTTTTGTGAATTCATTTTCTTATCTTGAATTGTTTTTGTTATTTCATTCAGCTGAATATTTGTATTTTCTTGAGCTTCAGTCAGGAGTTTATTCTTATCCTCTTTGAGTTCTTTCAGTTGTGTGTTCTTTAAATTCATTGATCATGTTTATGATTATTCTTTTAAATACTGAATCCTGGGGATCCTCTGGGTGGTTCTTATTGTAGTACACTTCTGTATGACTGGTGGGTTTTGTTGGGGACATATTCTCTTAATTTTTCCTATTAGTTGTGGTTTTGCATTGACATTTGAGCATATAGATTTCTTTTGTTAGTTGTGTGTCTTACATAAAGTTCTAGTCTGCTTCTGTATAGTTGAAGTTTGGTTCTGTTTATATTGTTCATGTAGCTTGGTTGTTTTTGCTCAGGTATGAATACTTAATGTGTGTTTAAGGTTTTCACTTTTCTTTTTTTTTGTGTGTGTGTATGAATGTGCTGTCTGCATGTAGGTCAGTGCACCCATGTCGTGCAATGCCTCGGAGGTCAGAAGAGGGCGTCGGATTCCCCTGGAATTGGAGTTACAGCTGTGTGCGTGCTGGGGATCGAACCAGGGTCCTCTGCAAGAGCAGTTGGCGCTCTTAACCGCTAGGTCATCTCTCCAGCCCAACTTTTCTCTTTTTCAGTGGTGGGACAGGATGGTTCCAAGCTGGTTGGTGAAGTGCTCTCTGGTCCCCAGCTGGTGGCATTGTTTTTGGAGGTGTGGCCTTGCTGGAGAAAGTACCTCACTGGGGGAGGGCTTTGAAAGTTCTTAGCCTTGCTTGATTTCGCTTATTCTCGGTTCCCTGTGCCTGTCTGAAAAATGTAAGCCTCCGCCTTCTGCTCCTGCTGAGGCCCCTCCCTGACATCACGCTTTCCCACTGTGATGGACTCTAATTCCCCTGCGACCATAAACTCAAATTCTTCCTATAAGTTCCCCTGCTTACAGTGTTTCATCACAAAACAGAAAAGTACTTAATGCAGTATAGTTGGGTCATGTGGTGCTTCTATTTTTTAATTTCCAAGGAACCTCAAAATTGCCTTCCATAATGGCAGCACTAGTTTATGCTCTCACCTCTTCGTCCAATTTCTAGATGGCAGAGACTCTGTCTTGGATCAGGGAGTATCTCAAAGTTCTTTTTCCCTTTCATATATTTATCTCCTAAAGTTTTTGAACTTTTTCATTGCCGTCAAGTTTTTTTCTTTCTTTCTTTCTTTTTTCTAATGTCTTGTTCTTCTTCTCCAGAACTTTCTTCTCCACCACTCTTTTTCTTTATTTAACTTCCTTCTCATCTGCTTCTCCCCTTTTCCTGTCTTTTTCAACTCATTAATTTCCTATTATCACTCTTCCCCTAAATAATTTTTAACCTCATGTATATTCTACTATCATTTTGCCATTCTCTTTTTCATGATAATCAGTTAGTAAACTTTAATTAATTTTAAGGGTTAGTCTATAGCCTGTAGGATTGAGCCTTAAAGACTAAGCTGCTCATGTCAGCTTGATGGTGCAGGATGTAAAGGTGCTTGCCACACAAGTCTGGTGACCTGAGTTCAATCTCAAGACCCCACATAAATGTGGAAAGAGAGAATCAACTCCACAGATTTGTCTTCTGACCTCCACATGCACACATGGCATAAACGACCACACACACACACACACACACACACACACACACACACGCACACACACACAATAATAAATGATTTTTTTAGCCAGGTGTGGTGGCGCATGAATTTAATCCTGGCACTCAAGAGGCAGAGGCAGGCAGATCTTTGTGAGTTCAAGACCAGCCTTGTCTACAGAGCGAGTTCCAGGCCAGCTGGGGCTATGGGAAGACCTTGTCTCGAAAAAAAAAAAAATAATAATAATAATAAATTATATTTAAAGACTAGGCTGCTAAATAAAAATATCTCTGATCCCAAAACTGATATTTCCAGACCAAAGATACATAGATCACAGCACAGAAAAAGGACAAACATAGAAAGACAAGGCAATATGACTGCTCCAAAAGATCGTAACTCCTCAGCAAAAAACCCAAATATATCCAAAAATGTGAAATTCCATAGGAAGATTCTAAAACTTTTCTAATAAAAATGAGCAATAACCTGAAAGAAGACACAGGCCAACATGTTAACTCAATCCAGGACTTGAAGAGAAAAGTCAGCACTAAAAAGAAAAGGTCTGCAAAATGAATTAGAAAAATCAATAATATGGATGAAAAAGTCAGCAACATGGAAAAATTTTAGCAAGGAAACAGACTTTTTTATGTATAAGAATATACTGCCTATATGCATGTAAGTGCACTCATCTCATGCAATGACCAAAGAGATCAGAAGAGGGTGTTGGTTCCCCTGGAGATGGAGTTATGGACGGTTGTTAGCTGCTATGTAGATGCTGGGAACCAAAGCCAAGTCCTCTGCAAGAGCAGCCAGTGCTCTTAACCACTAAGCCATCTCTCCAGTGCCAGAAACTGAGACTTTTAATACCGAAATAAAAAAAGGTAAAAATGTTCTAAATGAAAAATTCAATTATTTAAATAAAAAGCACAGTGGAAACAATGAAGCACAAGAAAGAGTATCAGGTATAGAGTACAAGTTGGTGAAATAATGCATGCACACATCAGTAAGGAAAAACAGATAAATTAGCATTGACCATAATATACAAAAGCTCTGAGATACAATCACCAAGAGACTAATCCATAAAACATTGCCTGGTAGCACATGACTTCAATCCCAGCACCTGGGAGGCAAAGGCAGGCATAGGTGTTTTTTGTTTTGTTTTGTTTTTTTTTTTTTTTTTTTTTTTTTTTTTTGGTCTTTTTGAGGCAGGGTCTCCCTGTAGCCCCAGCTGTCCTGGAACTCACTCTATAGACCAGGCTGGCCTTGAAGGCAGGCATAGTTTAAAGCCAGTCTCGGTCTATATAACAATTTCCAAGTCAGCTAGGGCTACATATTAAAACCCTGTCTCAAACTAAAACTCAGAAAAACAGAGACATCTATAGTAATATCAATCAATGTGGGGGATTTTGTGTTTGTTTGTTTGTCTATTTGTTTGTTTGTGTTTGGTCTTTTTGAGACAGGGTCTCCCTGTAGTCCCAGCTGTCCTGGAACTCACTCTGTAGACCAGGCTGGCCTTGAACTCACAGAGATCCGCCTGCCTCTGCCTCCCAAGTGCTAAGATTAAAGGGGTGACCCACCACTCCCAGCCTGTGGTATTATTTTTACTAACAAATTAACCACCTTGACTTACATATAAGGATTTGGTGCAAGAATCCACAAGTGAGGGACATCATTCATCATTTGTTTTTCTGAGACTGTTACTTCACTTAGCATAACAGCTTCTAGTTCCATCCATTTGCCAGCAAAGTTCATGATGCCATCTTTATTTACTGCTGCACAAAACTCCATCGTGTAAATGTAACACATTTTCATTATCCACTCATCAGTTGAGGGACACTTGGTTGTTTCCAGCTCTTCGATATTGTGAAAAGAGCTGCAATAAGCATGGCTATGCATGTACCTCTGCTATAGGATGAATCCTTTGGGTGTACACCCAGGAGTGGTATGACTGGGTCAAACGGTAGCTTAATTTTTATTCTTTTAAGAGTTCTCGGTCCGGCATGGTGACACACACCTGTAATCCTAGCACTTGGGAGGCAGAGGCAGGCAGATCTCTGTGAGTTCAAGGCCAGCCTGGTCTACATAGCGAGTTCCAGGACAGCCAGAATTACACGGGGACCCTGTCTCAAAAAAGACTAAAGAAAAAAAAAAAGTTCTCCACACTGCTCTCCGTAGGGGTTGCATGAGTTTGCAATCCCAGCAGTGAATGAATGTTTTCCTTTCCCCACAACCTCTCCAGCATTTGGTGTTATTTGTTTTCTTGATCATGGCCAGTCTTACTGGGTAAGATGAAATCTTAAAGTGGTTTTAAGTTGCATTTCCTTGATTACTAATGATGTTGAACACTTTTTAATTTTTTTTAGCAAAGTTTGGTTAGACGTTTCTTAGCCATCTTTATTTCTTCTCTTGAGAAGTCTCTGTTCAGATTTTTAGCCCACCTTTTAATTAGGTCATTTGTTTTCTTGGTCCCTTTTCTCTATTTGCCTAAATTCTGAGATTTATGAGAAAGAATAAATCTCTTCCTTAAAAGTTCATTAAAACATACATCAACTTGCTATGTAATTTAGGAATGTAAACATATTTACCTGCATGCAACTTTACCGTTAAAATATGAATCCCTAAATTAACCTATTGTTTGTTTTCAGACTTTGTAATGTTGGTAGATGTATGGAATATATATATATATATATATATGGATAATATTAAATTAAAGGGAACAAAAATCTTGTTCAAAGAACTGACCAAAACAGTAAACTTCAGCATCAAAAAAGTTGAAAAAAAAAGACTGACAAAAAGATGCAAGACAGGAATTAACACGTATAGCAGAATACATGAGTTTGGGTGGTGAGAGGCATGGATGGGGGAACAGGTCTAAATTTAATTAAGAAACATTGTATGAAATACACAAAATCTCAATAAAAATTAAGAAAATTATAAAGCACTTAAGTATTTCTTGTGTATGGGTCCCTGAGCTTTTGTACAAAGCAGTTGGGAGTGATGCATATTGGAAACAACAACAACAACAACAACAGAAAGGACTGCCTCAAAGAACTGACTGAAACAGTGAACCTCTGCTCAAAACAGTCAACTTCCTCATGGACAATATTGAGAAAGACTGAGAGGGAGATGAAAAGCATGTTTGGCAGAATGCATGAGCTCTGGTGGGGTGGGGGAATGGGGGGGACATGGGTCTAGATTTGTTAAAAAAATTAAATTAAAAATAAATTTATGTGAAAAAAAAGAAATTAAAACTAAGAATCCATGGGATAGAAGAAACAGATAAACACTAAAATGCCAGGAGCCAAGTCACCTCATGGAAAATTACTAGCTTGCTTAACTCAGGAATTTATGGGCATGACGAGAATTGCCGTCATTGAAGGGACATCTGGTACTTTCAGATACACCCGTCCCCCTCTCCGAAATGTGGTGACTCACTTCCCACCAACGGATTTTCCCACCCGCTTGCCTTTTTAAACCCTGTGCAAAATAAAGACTATGGAGCTTGATCAGACCATTGTCTTGCTCTCCTTCTTTGTGTCCTCTGTCCCCCATTCTTTCGCCCCCTCCTCAGGTCTGTGTTGATGACCCCGGGGGCCAGGGCACTAAAAGAATAATCTTTTCAGTGAATTATAACAGAAAACTTCCAGAAATAGACACAAGATGCATAACCAGACATGACCAGAGAAGATCTTATCCATCACATTTTATAAAAATAAGAAAAATATATACACACATATTATATAAATAAATATATATATATATATATGTAAAACCAAAGAGACATTAAAATCTGTAAGAAAAAAATTTTAAAGAAAAAAAGAGCTGTAAGATGGGGGGCTGAAGTGATGGCTCAGTAGTTAAGAGCACCTTTTAAGGTGCTTACTTTTCCAGGGGGTGGAAAGATGGTAAGAGTCAGAGGTGGTGAAGGATACAAGGAAACAGTTTTCCAGACAGTCAGTCAGTTACTCACATGAACTAACAGCAATGGTGACGGCATGCACAAAACCCATACAAGTTCAAGCCAGAGAAAATCCCAACATAGACGTGGGGATGTGGGCAGGAAATTGCAGCCCGACCTGAGGAACTGTTGGCAACTGATGACTGCAAAGAGAAGACTCAGTCTCTTAAAGGTATGGTATTAGTCAGGGTTCTCTAAAGAAACAGAAGCAACAGGACAAATATGTAGGTATATTCAATTTATTGATTTGCTCATGTGACAGAGCTCAAGTAGTCCAACAGTAGCCGCACTGCACTGGAGAGGCTGAGAATCCAGGGAACTGCTCAGTCCACAAGGCTGGATGTCTCAGTAGTTCCAATGTGGTGCTGAAGACCTGATGGATTCCAGGAGATCTGTGGGTCTCAGTACACGCTGGGATCTTAAGGGTTTATCACAGCAGCAAGACAAACTCACCAGTGAGAGAGAGGCAAGCCGCAGGAACAAAAGGGACCAGCTCCCTCTGCCATGGCCTTTTATACTGCCTGCTGGCAGAAGGTAACGCCCACATTTGGGGTGGGCCATCTGGGTTGAGGTAGTCCAATCTGAAGATCCTTTTTCTCTTATTTGATCCTTAGTCCAGTCAAGTTGACACCCAAGCTTAACCATCACAGGTATGAATTTTGGTAGATTAACCAGCTTTCAATGGATAACCCAACACCAAAGGCCATTTGGAGACATATGCCTATATGCAAAGGCAGGTGGAACTCTGTGAGTTCAAGGCCAGCCTGGTCTACACAGTGAGTTCCAGGCCAGCTAGAGCTAAAGGGAGTCCCTGTCTCAAAAAGACAAAAAAAAAATGCTTTTGTAGGTGTTTAGCTTGTGTAGTTCACATATATGTAGAGAAAATTACATCATTTCTATTTAATTTTCTTGTTTAGTGAGTATTACTAGATTATCTAGAAACATTTTGATTCATCCTCATAGGGTTTAAATTGACAAGGAAAATGGCAGAAATTGTTTTTTTTTTTTTTTTTTGGTCTTTTCGAGACAGGGTCTCCCTGTAGCCCCAGCTGTCCTGGAACTCACATTGTAGACCAGGCTGGCCTTGAACTCACAAAGATCCACCTGCCTCTGCCTCCCAAGTGCTAGGATTAAAGGCGTGCGCCACCACGCCCGGCCAGAAATTGGTTTTTATGCAGATTCTTGTCATCTTGCTCCCCTGTGACCCATTATCACATTTCTCCTTGTTGTCTTGACCACAAGGAATATATATCATAGAGGACACTTACCTTGGCTAATTGACTTTAGCTTTGCAGGTCCCCATCATCAGAGCTTGTTTTGGTCAGTATCCTCCCATATGGTTAATTAGCTGATTTTTCTATTTATAGAAATGTTCTTTTCTACCTCTTTATGCTTTGGGTAATAGGCTGTGAGTAGCCACAAAGGAAGGATAGAAGGAAGTTCACAATAGGAAGATGTTAAACTAAATAACTACCAGCAGCAAGGAAGACTACAGTAACAGTTTGCTTTTTGTACACATTAATTGAGGTTTGGCCTGCAGACAGGAAGAAATGGATGCTGGGGAGGGATGATGCTCACAATAGAAAAATAAACTGTGAAATATTGTGATTGTAGATAGTAAAAACTAATCCTTCATTTGAGCTGAGATTTGGAAGTGAGTTAGTGATCCAAGATTCATCTGAGGTGCACTGCAGTCTGCCCTGGCTCACTTCAGGACAAACCTGGATGCAGGGTGATAGCTATATCCAGGACTCTTCAGGAAAACTTACTATTACTGAAAATAAATACAAATATGCTTATCTTCTTTCTAGCAATTCATGTGGGTGCTTTTATTTAGAAAAGAGCAAATATATAAATTCATTATGTGTCAATGACAAGTACAGTTTTTTAAAATAAAACTCCAGTTTTACAGAAGCAAAATGGCAATACAGTGATGTAAAATCTGCTTGGAAGAAAACTCTTTAGGGATCTAACTCACTCCAAGCTAAAAACATGCAGAATTGTTTAAAATTTATGTCGTGTTAGAGAAAAGGTAAGGCACTAAGTTTGTGATGTTTAACTGCTGACTAATCAATCTTCTTAGACCCATACCCTTTTAAGCATTATGGTTTTTTTCTTAGGTCACCTCAAGGAGAGGTTTGGTGGGGAACTGGGGTGATTAGGAAGCAGCAACATAAATAAAGGAACAAAAAAATGGATCCACGAGGAAATGCTAGACCAAAGGGCTGCCTCTACACACATGGGTGTCAGGCCATCCACTGAATCATTAAGAGGATGAAAGATTTTCTTTCTGCAAGAAGACCCTCCAGATTATTATGTTAGTAAAAATGAAGAAACATGAGAAATAAACTAGTTTCAAAATCTTGTAAATTGAAGAAAATCTGGTATGTCCTGTGTAGAAAATAAAAGGAAAAGAAAAGGAAGAAACAGGCTCAAACTATATTTGGTTCCTCCAGCTCAGTAATTTCTTTAATTGAAAATAAATGTCACTTTTTTCAATTTTTCTGAATTTTTTTCTATCATTAATCTCTTTTAAGGTGTTACCCAATTCCATACAAATGAAGACAGAATTAGAGACCTCAGAAGTACCCCTGACTTGCAATGGTCAGAAAGAGGACACACTCCTTCAAGGGGGGTATAGGATGCCTGAAAGTGATGGAGCACTCAGAGCCAAGCATCCCCCTTTCAAAGAGACTAACTCTCAAGAACAGATACTTGCTACTCAGGAAATGTGAAGACTTGAAGGCAAGAACCGAGTAAGTTTCTAGACATGCTGATATTCACTGTCCATGTTATTTTCTCTCCTTTGCTTTTTAAAGGATTATAAAATAGGCAAAATTTGTATTCAACCCTATTTCTCCTTTCTTCAACTCTAGCTGTAATTCCTAGGGACTGTTTCTCTCCTACCCCTTCCCTATAGCAACAGTATGAGTAATGACTCATACTAAAAAGGAATCATGCTTTTCACAAGCAAAACCCTACTGTGTTGCATGCATAATATTTCAGGAAAGCCATCTGGGAACCTGTCTATAATAGCTTGCTGGAGTACCCTTCCTTCAGTAAGTGTATGTATGATAAGCACTGCAGCATGTGAGCCTAAAAGAGTACAGCTCTCCTAGTGAATGTCAATAGGAAATAATTTGGGGCATTGGAGCTTTTAGGATTGCTCAGTTGAAACTCATGATCTACCGTCTCTTCCTCTTTATCACAATTTTATCTCACTGACCAGCTTTGTCTCCTGGTCCATTCAATGATCCAATTTCCTTTTCTCTTTCTTTTTCTCGTCTTTTCATCCATTTCTTTTGCCATTTTAAACCATGTATCTTAAAATGTCCACCATGCCCTCTGCCTAGACTCTTATGTTTCCATAAACTTTAATACAAAGCCTGCTATATTTTCTCTGAAATGAATGATCCTGGACAGAATCTTATTAACTATTGCTCTTTTCCTTTAAATTGATAAAGAGTCCAGTTTCTCTGGACATCATTCTTCTCGCTACTGTGATTTATCCTTTCTCTGAGACAGTCTCCCTACACAGCCCCTACTACTGTAACTAACTCTGTAACATGGGTGGGCCCTGAACTAATGGCAATCCTCCTGCCTCTGCCTCCCAAGTGCTAAAATCAAAGTCCACATTACCACACCCAGGTTTTCTTTGCTATGCAAACTTTAGTGTGTAGAAAGTATCACATATCTTCCCATTCCAAAGTACATTCTCATTTTTCCTACTTCATACAAGCCTAAAATTTTACGTAGAAGCATAGTCTTCCCTTAGTAATCAGAAGGAATTAATTTGGGATTTTTTTGAGACAGGGTCTCCGTTTAGTCTCCCAGCTGGCCTGGAGCTCACTCTGTAGACCAGGCTGGCCTTTAACTCACAGAAATCTGCCTGCCTCTGCCTCCCAAGTGCTAGGATTAAAGGCATGCACCACCATGCCAGGCTAGTTTGGAATTTTTAATCTTCCCATTTTTAGAGATTTTGTTAGATTATAGCTTATCACACGAAAGTTGAATCCAGATAGAAAATAGTTTTATACAACTCTTTTTTTTTTTTTTTTGGTCTTTTTTAAACAGGGTCTCCCTTTAGTCCCAGCTCATCTGGAGCTCGCTCTGTAGACCAGGCTGGCCTTGAACTCACAGAGATCTGCCTGCTTCTGCCTCTGGAGTGCTGGAATTAAAGGCATGTGTCACCACACCAGCCTTACATAACTCTTAAAACTGTTCTTACCGGGTATGGTGGTGCACGCCTTTAATCCTAGCACTTGGGAGGCAGAGGCAGGTGGATCTTTGTGAGTTCAAGGCCAGCCTGGTCTACAGAGTGAGTTCCAGGACAGCTGGGGCTACAGGGAGACCCTGTCTCAAAACCACAAAAAAAAAAAAAAAAAAAAAAACTGTTCTCATGACCATTACTATGTGCCTTCAATTTCTTATGTCATTGGATTATTCTATATGATTGATAACTAGGCCTATAATCTTTATGCTATCTCTAATATTTAACATACACTAGGATTTTATGGATACCACATAAATGTTTATGATTGAATAAATAAGCAAGGAAATCTTTCCAGCATTGCTTAGGGATTGATTTTTTTTTTTTTACATGTATGAATGTACTGTCTGCATGCAGGTCTGTGCACCCATATTGTGCAGTGCTGCAGAGATCAGAAGAGGGCGTTGGACTCCCCTGGAACTGGAGTTGAAGACGGTTCTTAGCCGCCACGTGGGTGCTGTGAATCAAACCCGGGTCCTCTGCAAGAGCAGTTGGTGCTCTTAACTACTAGGCCATCTCTCCAGCCCCAGGGATTGATTTTCTTTTGGGGGGAGGGAGGGGTTTGAGACAGGGTCTCCCTTTAGTCCCAGCTGGCCTGGTGCTCGCTCTGTAGACCAGGCTGGACTTGAACTCACAGAGATCCGCCTGCCTCTGTCTCCCGAGTGCTGGGATTACAGGGGTGCGCCACAATGCACGGCTGTTTTTTTTTTTTTCTTTTGACAATCACTAACAAGGAATTATGGAGCATGACACCAGTTCCCAAGTTGTATAAATATAAGCAGGGAGTTAAATTCATATTTATTAAATGAGCCCTTGAAAAGTAAATCATGTAATAGAACTATTCACATAAAAATTCAGAGAAGAAAGTCAGAATACCTAGAAGAGACTTCCTGAAGTAGTGTTTGAGACTTGTCAGATACTTACTGAATTCTAGAAGCTTCCAGTGTCTTAACCTAGAGAAAGAAGATCTAACACCAAACTGGATTCTGTATTCTGAAAATGGATCCCACAAAGACAAGAATTCTTGCCAATACTATATTCCAAACTTCTGGGCTGATATCTGGCATTCTTGGCATTCAAAATATTTACTGAATTAATAAACAAGAATAATTCATAGGACAACTTGAGATCATTTGCATATCTTCAATAACATATTGGCTGACTATTGTTGACTCATCATTGATGGCCATTAATTGTCCAAGCGTCATCCTACCATAGGTGTCAGAGGCTACCTATGTATATTCACACGGAAAGGGTCAGAATGCACTATCTGCCCCTTATCCCTTGATATCTCTTCTGTATCCTGACAAGGTATCTGAAATCCACAGCATCAGACTCATTGCTCAATTGTAAAATTTTCATTTTCCCATTAAAATACTGTAATATACAGAATAATATTCTTCTAAGATGATCATGATCTAAACCCCAGATCTGTATTATCCTATGGCAAAGTCTGCTTGGTGGATATGATTGATTCAAGAATTTTAAGATTATCATTGAACTACCCAATGTAATTATAATGATCAATATATTTAAAAAAAAACAGGAAAGTTGGAGTGAGAGATGTGAGATGATAGAAACAGGTGCTGGAATTGTGCCTTCAAATCTGCAGAAATGGCCCCTGAATCAAGAAATGCAGGCATCCTTTAAAAACTGGAAATGACAAGGAAACATTCTTTTCTAGAAACTTCAGAAAGAAAGTTCTGCTGACACTCTAATGTTAGCTGCAAAGACTCCTATCAGCTTCTTGTTTTTAGAGCTGTAGCTGTGCCTAGATAGGTGGGTGTGAGAGGGTAATGGGTGGACTACGGTTTGGGGCAGTAGGGTCAGGGTGGATGTTTTAAGCCAATAAATTTGTGACAATTTGTTACAACTGAAGTAAAAACTAATACAAAAGCTATGTCTATAACTGGGGAAAAGCCATTTGACTCTTTTCTTCCAGTTTTCCACTTTTTTATCCACTTCAAATGCATTTTGAAAAAATATGTTTCTATGCCATGTAGTGCTTATCTTTGGGAGTTAAGTAGGTATGCAGACTTATATTAGAGTACTTTTTATCTCCTCTCATCACATTTCATACCAGAAGCAGACATTAAATTAAATAATTTAAAGCAGAAATTAAATAATGGTTAAAAATTAAAATGGTTTTTTCCTCTTTTAAAATATATTGGATACCTTCTTTTTTCTTTTTTTTTTGGTCTTTTTGAGACAGGGTCTCCCTTTAGTCCCAGCTGTGCTGGAACTCACTCTGTAGACCAGGCTGGCCTTGAACTCACAAAGATCCGCCTGCCTCTGCCTCCCAAGTGCTAAGATTAAAGGCGTGCACCACCACGTCCAGATGGATACCTTCTTTAATATACTTTTATTGATGTTTTCTGTATTTCAGACATCATTTTTCAATTCAATTTAGACATATTCCCCTTTCCCTTCCTCCCACCCCACCCCAATTCAATGCATTCTGCCATACATGTTCTGCATCTTTCTCTCTGGCTTTTTAAAGTTTTTCTCTGCAAAGATTTATTGTTTGGGTCAGAATTTAACTATATCAATCCGTTCGTTGACCTAGTCCTTATGTTGTTGTGGTTTCCTCCTGATTGTATTGCTCCAAAATATGCCTATATATACATTATATATGTACCAAAATTATGTCCTCCAGTAATAAACTGTATGTTAACTCTATATAGATATGTTTAGGAGTTCACATTTTTCCTTTTAATTTTATATTTCTCTAAAATATGAATATATATCTTCTGCCCATATACATTAGTTACCATGTCTGAAAGTAAGTGGTAAGTTAATTCTAGGGCTCATTAAGAGAGTCACATCATAACATCACAGTTGCTTTCAGCTAGAAAGAAATATAAAAATAACATTGCTCAGCTTGCCTTTCAATTAGGGGATTTGGTACTAGCATCCACAAATGAGGGAAACCATTCCCTATTTGTTTTTTTTGGGGGGACTGTGTTACTTCAGTTAGCATAATGGCTTCTAGTTCCATCCATTTGCCTGCAAAGTTCACGATATCATCTTCCTTTACTGCTGCGTAGAACTTCATTGTGTAGATGTACCACATTTTTTTATCCACTCATCAGTTGAGAGGCATTTGGGTTGGTTCCAGCTCTTTGCTATTGTGAAAAGAGCTGCAATAAACATAGATGTGCATGTATCTTTGCAGTGGGGTGAGTCTTATTTATTAACTTCATAATGAATGAATAAGACCCCATAATTATTTTATTACATAATTTTTGTTTTGCTTTGAGACAGGATCTCCCTATAGCCCCAGCTGACCTGGAACTCACTCTGTAGACCAGGCTAACCTTGAACTCTCAGAGATCCACCTGCCTCTGCCTCCCAAATGCTAGGATTAAAGGTGTGTGCCACCATGCCCAGATTAAAGATGGTTCTTAGCCACCATGTGGGTGCTGGGAATCAAACTCGGGTCCTCTGCAAGAGCAGTCAGTGCTCTTAACTGCTGAACCATCTCTCCAGCCTATTACATAATTTTTTACACAACTATTTCTTTCAGTAGTTAAATAAGTACAGGAATGACCTTGGGATCTAGTGATAACCCCTACTTGTCATACTATTTACCTAGATACATACTATTGATTTGAAACTGAGCTTTGATATACTCCAACTCCAATGTCAGTCCTCTGACTACATTCCTTCTTTCGGCAAGTGTGAAGCACTTACGGTGCTGTATGAGTCACTGCTGATGACTGTGACATTGGTGGGAACTAGACATTTGAACCAGATGAGTTCTATATTTTCTCTCTTCATAATTTTATTGAATTTTGTGAGTTTCAGACAATATATTTTATATTTGGGCTCCCTCCCTTATCTGCATCCCTTTTATAGGCTCCCCACTGGGTTTCATGTCCTCTGTCATTTATATTAGAGCCCATAAAGTCATGTTTGTGTGTCCCCAAATGTCCTTTGGTGTTTATCCATCCACCGGAGCCTGGTTAACCTCTCTAACACCTTTAAAGAAAGCCAGCTGTCCTTCACCCAGTAGTTATCAGTTGCCTACAGTTCCTCAGCTAAGGCTGGGGCTTCTTACTCCCCTACTTCTATGCTGGGATTCTGTCTGGCCTTGGGCTTGCATGGGTCTTGTGCATGCTCTTACCAATGCTGGAAATTCATATGAGAAATGTCTCAGCTGTCTGCAAAACTATTTCTTTATGGACATCAATCATCTTGGCTCCTACAATCTTTCCACCTCCTTCTACAATGGTCCCTGAGCTTTGGGTGGCAGACGTTTGCTATGGTATCCTACATTTTATCTTATATTTTAAGTCGCAGCCCTGAGGGTGAAACACAGGCCTCACACATGTGAGGTAAGTACTCTACTACTGAGCAATACCTCCAGCAAGAAATGACCTTGGAGCATTTACAATGGAGTTTGAGAATTGGACTTTGTTCACTTCATAATAAAATAAGAGAAATTTTGAAAGTCAAAGAAAGAAGGGAAAGGTAATTTTTTTTTAATTTGCAGAAGAGTCTTTTTTCCTCTTTTATTTGTTTATTTTTAAGGGATTTTACAATATAATAACACAGTTGTTTTCAGATAACATTGATGTTACTCAGTTTGCCATACAATTAGGTAATTGGTGCATTTCGCACATATCTTTGTCCAAATTTTGAACAACCCATGGTTCCCATAGTCCAGTTGGTGATGCTCATATGCACAGGCATGTTGATCAATTAGGAAGGTTTAAATTTTAATTAAGTAACAGAGTAAAGACTTTGAAAGTCATATGCTGTGCATGAATAATTATTAGGTGGCTCATAAGAGTGGCTGAAATCATATCAATTCATAAGAAATAATAATCAAAAGATTTAAAGATTGGTTTTGTGTTATCCAGGTAGAACATCCTTGGCAGGAGGAAATGGGAAATAGCCATTTAATTTTTGTTAAATTTGTTTTGTAACCATTTAGTATTAAACAACAGAGGAATAGGTCTAGTGATGGAATTCATTTATTAGCAGCAGTAGCAGCAGCATCAGTAGTAGTAGTAGTAGTAGTAGTAGTAGAAGTAGTTATATAAAACCTATGATGCCATCAGCAGATGAAATACACTGACCCATCTAAGTAGGAGCCAGTGTATATGGAATGAATATTATTTTACTGTGCTTAATATCAATATAATATTTACTTTCATGGTTACACTAATTCTTTTTTTAAGGTATGAGTGTACTGCCTGCATGTAGGTAGGTACACCTTGTCATGCAATGCTGCAGAGGTCAGATGAGGGTGTCATATTCCCCTGGAACAGGAGTTGAAGACAGTTTTTAGCTGCCATGTGGGTGCTGGGAATCAAGCCCAGGTCCTCTGCAAAAGCAGTCGGTGTTCTTAACCCCTGGGCCATCTCTCCAGCCCCAGTTGCACTAATTCTTGCCTAAGTACTTTGTTGTCTCTTTCTTCCTTTAGAAAATATGAATGTTGATTCTGGCGTCTGAAGCAATGGATGGGATGAATTGCTCTGTAGTATCAGAGTTTGTATTCCTAGGACTCACTAATTCATGGGAGATTCAGTTTCTACTTTTTGTCTTCACCATGTTGTTCTACTTTGCAAGCATGACAGGCAACCTTGCCATTGTGTTCACTGTAAGCTTGGATGCTCATCTACACTCCCCCATGTATTTCCTCCTGGCCAATCTCTCAGTCATTGATATGGCCTTCTGCTCAATTACAGCGCCTAAGATGATTTGTGATATTTTCAAGAAATGTAAAACCATCTCCTTCTGGGGATGCATTACCCAAATCTTCTTCAGCCATGCTGTTGGGGGCACTGAGATGGTGCTGCTCATAGCCATGGCCTTTGACAGATACGTGGCCATATGTAAGCCTCTCCATTACTTGACCATTATGAGCCCACAACTGTGTCTATGCTTTTTAGTCACTTCCTGGATCATTGGCTTTATCCACTCACTGGTTCAATTAGTGTTTGTGGTAGATTTGTCTTTCTGTGGACCTGACACACTTGACAGTTTTTACTGTGACCTTCCCCGACTCCTCAGACTCGCCTGCATGAACACTCAAGAGCTTGAGTTCATGGTCACTGTCAATAGTGGACTTATTTCTGTGGGCTCTTTTGTCTTGCTAGTCATTTCCTATATTTTCATTCTGTTCACTGTTTGGAAACACTCTTCTGCTGGTTCATCTAAGGCCCTTTTCACACTGTCAGCTCACATCACTGTGGTCATCTTCTTCTTTGGGCCACTTATGTTTTTCTACACGTGGCCTTCACCAACATCACACCTGGATAAGTATCTCGCTATTTTTGATGCATTTATCACTCCTTTTTGAATCCAGTCATCTATACATTCAGGAACAAAGACATGAAAGTAGCAATGAGGACACTGTATAGCCGTCTTATGCACTATAGGAAAATTTCATAAGTGGTTTGGCAATGGAAATGGAACTGTGGATGTTCAATCATGGTCACTACAGAAAAGCCCCTGAAATTTCAGGGAAATACACAAGATGTATCATGTCACATGCCCAGAAATCTACTATCTTTTAATTACAGCATGTGTTTCACTATTTAGACTAGAAATGGTGTTATCATTGATATTCTGTATATAGAAATATTGAAGATCAACTCACGTGTCTTTTGTAATTTGCCACTGTAGAAGTCCATGCTCTAGGAAAATGTCATATTACAGAGCACAGAATAATATTTTATCAGTTTTCTATACTTGTTACCTTGTATTGCTCTAGTCTCTACATGTTCTGCCTCTTCATCAAGCTTCAGCTTATAGTCTGGGAAATTATTGGATTGTGTATAGAATATTAGAATTTAAAATTGGAGTGAATTACCAGCACCATTTGTTCTAATTTCCTCTTAAACATGCTAAAATAAAGAATAAATTTTGAAAGAGAGACTAATGAAACTTGCCTCAGAGAAAATAGTTGTGAAGTTGACAGGGAGAGCCAGACACAACCAAGCATGATGCTGGTGCTATGTATGTCAGTAGCCTTTAGTTTTCCAATCAGTTGTGTGTTTGAATTTATGTTCATTTATGCTCATATTTCATCCCTTAGTTTTTCCTGTGGGCCTAATTTTGAGTAAGAGAGCTTTTCATCTCCTCTCTATTCTCCCACCTTGTGAAGTCATCTGCATTTAGCATGCCTTAATCGTTTCCAGCTCCTTTGCTAACTTCTTACCACTGTGTGCTTTTCCCTGCTCTGACCCTATAAAAAAGTGAATTTTAAACCATTGCTTGAATTATGAAAAAAACTAAACCTCACTTTAAAACAATATTTTTTGTCTATAGTAGTGTTACAAAGAATCTTGATAAAAATCTGATCATAAACCTGAAGTCCTCTGTACACTGAAGTACATGACCCTTTTTTTTGCCCCTTAGATTACAAACATTTAATCTGTCTCGAAGTGTTTGTGGTATAAATTTCTGAAATTTACTCTGCTAACTGTTCGATTTATCGATTGTTTTGTCTACACCATACTCTTTTTTTGAGGCAGGGTCTCCCTGTAGTCCCTGCTGGCCTGGGACTTGCCATGTAGAGCAGGCTGGTATTGATCTCACAGAGATCCACCTGCCTCTGCCTCCAGAGTTCTGGGATTAAAAGTGTGCAACACCATGCCTAACCTACACCATACTCTTCTGTTGTCCATGAATTAATAACTTTTAGCATCTGAAAAGACCAGCTTCCTATGTATATTTTTCTTAATCACTGTAGTTAGTGTATGTTTTGTTGAAATTAATCATACATTCTAACAGTATATGCTGGTAGTCCCATACATGTCTACAGTATGGGTCGATTGTGCATTCTTTTCCAGGAAAACAGGACTGGTCAAATGTATATTTTGTATAAGTCAAATAAAATTATTAGGACTGTCAGAAAAATTAATAGAAAATGAGATACCAGTCAAATGTGTATGTGAAAGTATTTTTGTTTCATATTGGTGCAGCTTATTATCTAACATGGTTACTAAATATTAAAAAGAAGCTACTGCTGGGCATGGTGGCACACACCTTTAATCCTAGCACTTGGGAGGCAGAGGCAGGTGGATCTCTGTGAGTTCAAGGCCAGCCTGGTCTACATAGTGAGTTCCAGGCCAGCTGGGACTAAAGGGAGACCCTGTCTCAAAAAGACCAAAAGAAAAAAAGAAGCCTGCTGACTGACATTCCCTTCATTCATAGAGTGATGGAGTTACAATTATTTTCAATCATCTGTGTGTACAGGAAGATGGCAGGCAGAGACAGGCAAATTACCTAAGTCTGCTAGCCTGGAGTCTGCAATGTGGCAGAAACAAGAGGCCTTATCCCAACCAGGTGGAGGGAGAGGACCAACTTGTCCTCTAACACATACATGCCATGGTACATGGACACACACACACACGTACGTGTGCACACACACACACACACACACTTGACACTGGAGATTGAACCCACAGCCTCAAACATGTTATGTAAGCATTTTGCTCCTGAGCAACATCTTGGATTTTAACTTGAAAACCTAGCCTGAAGGCTGATAATGTAGCTCAGTTCATAGAGTGCTTGCTTAGCATGCAGAAATCTGGTCTCCAGCATCCCATAAACTGGATGTGGTGGCATAAGCCTTCAATTAGCATTTTGGAAGTGGAGGCATAAGGATTAGAAGTTTAAGGTCATCTTTGACTTTATAGCAACTTCAATGCCACCCTTGGATACCCCAGACCCTAGTCCAGAATAGAAAGCCTAGTCTATTGAATTCCTCATCACAAAGAAAGGAAAAATATTTCAATTGTGTTAGTATAAGCCAGAGGACATCATATCTCTTTGATTGTATTATCTCTGATAGCCAGAGGTCATCATATCACTTTGATTGTGTTATCTCTGATAATACAAGCATTCAAACACCAACTAGCAATTTCCATGAATAAATTATATGCATACGATTTCTATTCTAGTGGTTCCTACTGTGAACATAAGTATTGTCATAGCAGTGGCTGCTTTGTGGTTTTTATTGTTGCCATAGAATTTTTCCATTCTAGATGATGGAGAGGCTAATTTTAAAAACAATGAACCAGGTATCACAGCAGTAATAGAACTTTGCTGTTTTCTGGGATTTTTTTTAATGGACCGTGGTGGGTGTCTCCTACCTTTTATTCAAATGTCTGCAGAACCTGGAAATGTAGCTGCTGTAACTGATGTATAACATACTGCTGTTATTGGTCCTTTTTTGTCTTTTTCAAGACAGCAGGCTGGCCTTGAACTCACAAAGATCCACCTGCCTCTGCCTTCCAAGTGCTAGGATTAAAGGCGTGCGCCACCATGCCCACCTTGGCCTTTTATATAAATGCATAGATATACATATAGATGTTAAATTTTGAAAATTTTAGTTGTGCTGTCAACTTGAGAAGAGATTATCCCAGTCTATTGTGTTTAGTTGGCATTGTATAGATATTCATTACCATATTGGTGTAGACATACTAATTTGCCCCATTTGTTCAAGGTTAACACACTGTATTAAGTATTTAAGGTTGCACTATGTGGATTTAATTACAAAAACTAAAAAGATCATTTCTAAAAAAGGAACAAAAGAAAAATAATAATTACTATTATTTAGGATATAATTGCAATAAAAATATCATACACAATGAGTAGTGTATTGCCTGGTTTCAGTACATTTTATTGTTCCATAATATTAAACTTTCCTCAATTATATGTATATAATTTATAAAAAAATTAACTTTCTGATCCTAATTAAATCTAAGAACGCTAGTATTAATCAATTCTAAGTTTGAGTGAGCATATCCAAATGTTCAAATCATCCAGTTCTCAAAACTACCTGAACAATTATCTTAATTTTCTCTATCCATCTAAATTCATAGACAGTAAGAGATTCAGAACTACTAATAGAGACACAAATGTGCATAATAAGAGATGTTGTTCAGTGCCAAGTGCCAAAGAAAATCATCCAACATTTTGTATTAATGGAAGTGTCCAGTGTCTCAGGTTGCAACAATCCCTGTCACTGACCTAGTATAGAGTAATAAAAAACTATTCAAAGCTAAATTCATTGCTTCTCAATATTTATAGACTCCATTGAGTCAGCTTATATTAAAAGAATTGGTAAGATTAAAATAAAAAACAGTGGGTCAAAGAACTGACTGAAACAGTAAACTTCTGCCCAAAACAGTAAATTTCTGCATCAAAACAAAAATTTAAAAAGGTGAAGAGACATAAACCCTAACCCTGTCCCCCCCAAAATGAGTCTGCAACAGCCTGCCCTCTGTCTGCATTCACCCCCCCAAAAAAAAGATGCAAGACATGAAGACATGTATAGCAGAATGCATGAGCTCTGATGGGGCGGGAGGCAAGCAGTTGGGAATGGGTCTAGATTTGATTGGGAAATGTATGAAATGCACAAACTTCAATAAAAAATATTAAAATAAAAATAAAATCAGTCTTTAAGAATATATTTCATAGTCCACAATAATCTTTTTAAAGATTAATTTCTAAGGATATAGAAAATTGATTAGAATGCCCTAGACTATGCTCATAAAAGAACTTTTCCTAAAACTTATTAAAGTTCTAACAAAGATCTTTCTCATTGCCACCTTCATCTCTTTATTTCTTTTTTTTTTTTTTTNCAAAGGCGCAGCCGCCCTGGCCGCCGGACTCTCCGGACCCTCTGGCCCAGCGCCCGGGTCCCGCCCTCAAGGCCCCAGCAACCCAAGCTACTCGCCCAGGTGGCTTCTGGGTATCCTGCTCAAAGGCGCAGCCGCCCTGGCCGCCGGACTCTCCGGACCCCCATCTCTTTATTTCTAAACATGTAGATGACAGGGTTCAAAAAAGGAGTGATGAGAACAATAAAGATTGCTAAAAATTTATCTATGGGCAAGGTAGGGAATGGCCACACATAGACAATAATGCAAGGCCCAAAGAAGAAAACCACCACAGTGATGTGAGCTGAGAGCGTGGAAAGGGCCTTGGAGGAAGCCCCTGAGGAGTGCTTACAAACCGTGACCAGGATGAAGATGTATGACACCATCAAGACAAAGAAGGTGCCCATGGAGATGAAACCACTGTTGGCAGTGACCAGGAACTCCAGCCTGTATGTGTCTGTGCATGCAAGTTTGAAGAACTGAGGAAAATCACAATAAAAGCTGTCCATTCTGTTGGCTCCACAGAAGGGTAAATTTACAACAAAAGCCAGTTGGGCCATAGAATTGATGAGCCAATGGTCCAAGCAAGAGCCAAAAGAGAAACGCACATTCTTCGGCTCATGATGTTCAGGTAGTGGAGGGGCTTACAGATGGCAGTGTACCTGTCATAGGCCATGACTACAAGCAGCACCATCTCTGTACCTCCAACAGTGTGGATGAAGAACATCTGGGTGATGCACCCATTCAAGGAGATGGCTTTATGCTTTCTGAAGAGGTCGTAGATCATCTTCAGAGTAGCAATGCTGGACACACCTGTATCAATGAAGGAGAGATTTGCTAGCAGGAAGTACATGGGGGAATGTAAGTGATGGTCTGAGATGATTGTGAGCACGATGAGAAGGTTCCCCAGCATACTGGCTATGTAAAATATAGTGAAAAACAGAAAAAGGAGAATCTGAATTTCCCAAGAACTGGTGAGTCCCAACAACAAAAACTCAGATACCATGGAGTGATTTCCTCCATCCATCAACTTCTTGTGCAAGTCTGACCTTGAGATGACCATTACCTAAAGAGCACAAGAGGGAGACAAATTTAATTTTTTAATGAGAAACTATTGTTTAATGTGTAGAGTTTTATAAGTGACCATAATTTTTGATATTTTAAAACAGAGTCTTAAATAAACCAAGCTGGCCTGGAACACAACATTATTTAGCCTAGGCTAGGGTTCAACTCATGATCCTTCTGCCTATGCCTTCCAAGTGCTAAATTACAACCAAACCTGGCTGGTAACATTTTGAATACATATAAAGCTAATACTTAAATATTGTGCTTACATTGACATGAAATACACCGTTAAAAATGTTTGTAATGATAAACACTATTTTATCTCTCTTGCCACAATAGATGCATGAATTATCAAGCCATAATTAGTAATAGAACACTTATTGTGAGTACAGCATTGGACTGGAAGATAAATGTGCTCACAACACGCCTTTTTTGTCTTTTTGAGACAGGGTCTCCAAGACAGAGCTGTCTTGGAACTCGCTCTGTAGACCAGGCTGGCTTTGAACTCACAAAGATCCACCTGCCTCTGCCTCCCGAGTACTAGGATTAAAGGTATGCGCCATCATGCTCAGCTATAACATGTCTTCTGAAGATCATGTCACTCCTGACATAAGCAGAACACTCTGCTCCAAAATGAGACTGTGTCATTATGTAGCCCAGACTGGCTTGAACTTGGATTCTCCTCCCTCAGCCTCTCTAGTCATGGGATTATAGCTACAACCATGCCCTTCCTCTTCTGTATAAGATTTATTTATAAAGAACCTGTAAGTGCTTAGAAAATGAAGGCCCAAAGTGCAAACAACAGTGAAACAAGACCACCATCCCCTTCGGGACTTCTCAGCCTGGTTTTTGTGTGTACAGTTATTCAGACAATAAAAAGCTCCTGGGACTGGCTTCCTTTTAAAGTTGTAGAGTTCTACTTTTCAAACTGAGCATACTTCAGATAATGCATGTTTTTTAAAATTAAAAAAAATTTTTTTTTATTAATTTTATTTATTTCTGTATGTGTATGAATGTTCTGTCTGCATGCAAGTCTGTGCACCCGTGTCATGCAACGCCACGGAGTTCAGAAGAGGGTCTCGGATTCCCCTGGAACTGGAGTTCTCCTGGAATTGGAGCTTCAGACGGTTCTCAGCCGCCATGTGGGTGCTGGGGATCGAACCCGGGTCCTCTGTAAGAGCGGTCGGCACTCTTAACCGCTAGGCCATCTCTCCAACCAACCCCTCATCTTGATATGAACTACCAATGAGAAGAATTATGCAATCACCATGAATCATTTCACAGGGAAAGACTTTATGGATTGAAAGATTTGCCAGAATGTTCATCCTTTGCTTTGAAAGCAAAACGTATTGGTTTTCCAGATGGTGAATATAAAACTCTTCTACTTTAGGGCTACTGTGTCTTGATTTCTGGCCATCAAAAACAACTTGCTTCCAGTATACTCAATTCTTTATGACAAATTTAATTTTTTTAATTTTATTTATTTTTTTTATGTGTATGAATGTACTGTCTGCATGTACATCTGTGCACCTATGTCATGCAATGCTGCAGAGGTCAGAAGAGGGTGTCAGATTCACCTAGAACTGGAGTTCTCCTGGAATTGGAGTTACATTCTCGGCCACCATATGGGTGCTGGGGATCGAACCTGGGTCCTCTGCAAGAGCATTCAGCTCTCTTAACCACTAGACCAACTCTCTAGCCCTGAATTGTTTTCTTTTCTAACTCTATACCTAGCCCTCATGTCAGGTATCCACTCTCTAAAATTTAATGTATAACTTCCTTATTTTTTATACTCATTGTTTGTTTTCTGTCTTTTGTACTAGCACATAAAATTCCATGAAAACATCCAGGTGTGGTGGTGTACGCCTTTAATTCTAGCATCTGGGAGGTAGAGGTATGTGGATCTCTGTGAGTTCAAGGCCAGCCTGGTCTATATAGTGAGTTCCAGGACAGCTGGGGCAACAGGAAGACCCGGTCTCAAAATACCAAAACAAATTATATGAAAACACGAAAAAACATCAGGAATAAATTGACTCCAGATTCCAAGATTTCTTCATTACATTACTGTCTTATGTCACTAACAACTTAAAATTTTCATGGGCCTAAGGAAGTATCCTTGATAGAATTTCTCAAAAGACAAAGGAAACGTTTAGTGCCTAACATATACCTGTTAGCCTATCCACCAGCACTTGTAGTCTACTCCTACTCAGGTATGGGCGACCTTTGTACCTTCCTATAGCTATCCAAAGACCAGCACTATGTCATACATCATCCTCTGGAGACCTAGTTTCTAAATTTAGCCTTCAGCACTACCTTTTCAAGTTATTTTCAATAAACCATTTATATATTGAACTAATTTTATATCAGAAGTTATGACAAAATCAACATAGCTATTTGGGTTTATAGAAGTCCAACTTATATATGCACTTGAGTTATACGTATTCTGAGTCCTAGAAATGATTTATTCTATAGGATGAAAACATCAATTCTGTTTGCAAAGACCAGCATTGAGAATCAGAATTCTCCCTTACCTGAATTAAGCCACAGAGTGTAGCCTAGATTCCTCAAGTAGTAGATATAACTTCGTCCAGTGAGAGACCCTGTCAGAACAATGAGTTGGAGAATGATTAAGATGTCCAACACCAAACTGATATCTCTGGCCTCTATACACATGTGTATACACACACACCCCAAACTAACTGAGCAAAGTTAGGTTCATGACTGTCCTGAGAGAGGACAAAAAGCTCCAATTAACATAAGAGCTGGAATTCCTAAAAATAAAAAAAGGTAATGCTGAGAAGTAAATGACAGAAATTACAAATTTACAAAGCAGAGAAATTGAAAATATAACATAGAAATTTATCTACTATGAAAAACTTAAATGAAATACAGAATAAGGAAGTACTCAGAAACATAGAATACAAAACCTAAAACTTTCCTGAATCACTTTCTCCTAACCAAAATTCCACCCTTTATCCAAGATCCAGTGTCTCCTACAAAGAATCTTTCCCAGTAACAAGGGAAAGAGTTGTAGATATTCATTTGATCCTCTTCCTCACAGCTCTCCCAGAGCACACATATAGTAAGCATAATTAAAAGAAAAACAAAACAAAATTTAAGAGGAGCAATAATTTCTGAACAATGTTAATAGGCAGATTGTCTATCTCCAGGTACATTGGTTTAATATCTAATCTGCTGAACTCCAAAGCATGTTTCATATATGTTTTACATATACTATTTGAAGTGGGAATAGTTCTCTAAATTTAGAAGATATTTCACGTTCTGGGTGAGATCATAATCTTTTCCAAAATAAAGAGTATTATTGTTGTTCTATTCCAATAAAATATTTTCTACCTAATAAGCAACCTTGAATGTTAGTGTCCAAATGATATTCTGGGGAATAGTTAGTCCATTCTTGATTGAATTTTCCTGGGAATTATACCTCTGAGCCAACACTAATTCTCACTCAGGGAATAAAAAGGACAAAAGAACAGAAAACAAAAGCAGTTCCTGAGTATCAAATGTAATAGGCTGCAGTTAGATGTAGTGAAGTATTTTTTGCTTCAAAATTAGTGAATAAGAAAGCCATGCATGGTGTATCCAGAACCTCACCACTGTGGTTACAGAGACAAGAGGACCCCTAAAACTTTGTGGCCAACCAATCAATTAGTGATCTCTTGGTTCAGTGAGAGACCATGTCAAAACAATAAGGCAGAAAGTGACTAAGACACCAACATTGATCTCTGGCCTCCACATACATGTGCACACAAACACACACCTGTACATACAAACAAGCACACAACCACATACAAATAACAAACCAAGAAACAAGCAGGAAGACCTATTCTAATATTTTTATATATCATAGAAATGCAAATTATAACTACTTTGAGATTTAATCTTATCCCAGTCAGCATGGCAAAGATCCAGAACCAAATGATGGCAAATGCTATGCTGATGGGGACTAGTGGAGCACTGACGAGCCTAGAAAATAGTGGAGCACTTGCTCACTGCTGGTGGGAGTGAAACCTGTACAGCCATTCTGGAAATCAGTGTGGGGATTCCAAAAAAAAAATAGGGGCTGGAGAAATAGCTCAGTGGTTAAGATACAGGCTGCTCTTTCAGAGGACCCATGTTCTATTGCCAACACCCACGTGGTGGCTAACAATCACCCATAACTCCAGTTCCAAGAGATCTGATGCCTTCTTCTGACCTCCACAGGAATTGTACAACATAGGTGTACTTACATATATTTGGGCAATATACTCAGAATCATAAAAAAGTGAAATCTTTTTCCAAAGCTAAAAATAGATCTCTTACAAGATCCAACTCTTGGGCATATACCCTAAAGACTCTATATCCTACTACAGAGACACCTATTCATTCATGTTCATTGTTACTCTATTCACAATAGGCAGAAAATGGAAATAACTAGATATCCATTAACTGATGAGTAATCAAAGGATGGCACATTTACACAATGGAATATAATTCAACTGTTAAGAAAAGGGAAATTATAAAATTCCAACACGAACTTTACTTTAAAAAAATTTTACTCAATTTTTTGAGAATTTCATATATGAGTAAACTGTATTTATATCATCTCTATGCCTCCCTCTCCACCTCCAGTTCCTGCTGAGTTCTCTTATCATGGCCTGTTGAATTCATAACCCTTCCTTATAACTTATTATTGTTACAAACTAAACACACACACACACACACACACACACACACACATATTCTCCTTTCCTTAGCAGTCACTGGCTGCCTGTAGCTCTTCATCTAAGGGGTGAGACCTTGTGAAATTATTCCTTCATCCACATTAGCATTTCAGCTGGTGTGGTCTTCTGAAGGTCTTGCTTAGACAACCACATTGTTGAGAGTTCCAAGGGTGCAGTATGTCTGCCATATCTAGAAGGTACTATCTAGCAGCAGATGTTCTGGACCTCTGGCTCTTATAATCTTTCTACCTTCTCTTCTGTGACAGTACCCAAGACTTATGTAGAGGGGTTGCACTTTAGATGTATAAATTGGCACTGGGCACCCTACCGTCATCTATTCACTGCACTTTAACCAGTGGTGTACCACTGTAGTAACCTTCCCTACTGCAAAAAGAAGTTTTTTAAAAGTATTTTATTATAGCTGGGCATGGTGGAGCATGCCTTTAATCCTAGCACTTGGGAGGCAGAGGCAGGTGGATCTTTGTGAGTTCAAGGCCAGCTTGGTCTACAGAGTGACAGCTGGGGCTACAAGGAGACCCTGTCTCAAAAAGACCAAAAAACAAAAAGAAAACAAAAAAATTATTTTATTATTTTTATTTCCTGTGCATGAGTGTATTGCTGCATGTAAGGGTAATCATGTAATGCAATGCCCAAGGAAGGCGGAAGAGGGCATCAGATCCCCTGAAACTGGAATTATGGATGATTGTTAGCCACCATATGGATGTTGGGAATCGAAACTGGGTCCTCTGCAAGACCACTGAGCTATCTCTCCAGCTTTAGCTACAATTATCTGTAGGTATATGGCTAAGTATTTAGGATACAGTTGGAAGTTATACTAATTTAGGAAAATGGCAGCAAATGCTGACAAGGATATGGGGAAAGGGAAAACTCCATTCACTGCTGGTGGGATTGCAAACTAGTGCAGCCACTATGGAAATCAGTGTGAAGAATCATCTATGGCAATATATATATATATATATATAATAATAATATATATATTGCATAGAGTGAATCTCCACACTATTTCCCATAGTGGCTGCACTGAGTTTGCAATCCCACAGCAGTGAATGGAGTTTTCCCTTTCCCCATATCCCTTGCAGCATTTGCTGCCATTTTTCCTAAATTAGTATAACTTCCAACTGTATCCTAAATACTTAGCCATATACCTACAGATAATTGTAGAATAAAGGCTGGAGAGATAGCTCAGATGGTCTTGCAGAGGACCCAGTTTCGTTCCATACACCTATAGGGTGGCTAACAATCATCCATTAATTCCAGTTTCAGGGGATCTGATGCCCTCTTCCGCCTTCCTTGGGCATTGCATTACATGATACCCTTACATGCAGCAATACACTCATGCACAGGAAATAAAATAAAATAAATAATTTTTTTGTTCTTTATTTGGTTTTTGAGACAGGTCTCCCTGTAGCCCCCAGCTCGTCACTCTGTAGACAGCTGGCCTTGAACTCACAAAGACATTCCCCTGCCTCTGCCTCCAAGTGCTAGGATTAAGAGCAGTGCCCACACACCCGCATAATAATAAATACTTTAAAAAAAACTTCTTTTTGCAGAGGGAAGGTTACTACAGTGGTACACCACTGGTTAAAGTGCAGTGAATAGATGACGGTAGGGTCCCAGTGCCAATTTAACATCTAAAGTGCAACCCCTCTACTAAGTCTTGGGTACTGTCACAGAGAGAAGGTAGAAAGATTATAAGAGCCAGAGGTCCAGAACATCTGCTGCTAGATAGTACCTTCTAGATAGGCAGACATATGCACCCTTGGAACTCTCACAATGTGGTTGTCTAACAAGACCTTCAAAGACCACACCAGTCTGAAATGCAATGTGATGAAGGAAAATTTCACAAGGTCTCACCCCTTAGATGAGGAGCTACAGGCAGCCAGTGACTGCTAAGGAAGGAGAATATGTGTGTGTGTGTGTGTGTTGTGTGTGTGTGTGTAGTGTTGTTTTAACAATAATAAGTTATAAGGAAGGGTTATGAATTCAACAGGCCATGATAAGAGAACCCAGCAGGAACTGGAGGTGGAGAGGGAGGCATAGAGATGATATCAAATACAGTTTACTCCCATATTATGAAAATTGCTCAAAAATCTTGAAGTAAAATTTTTTTTAAAGTAAAGTTCTTTGGAATTTTTTTAATTTCCCTTTTCTTAACAGTTGAATTTATATCCATTGTGTAAAGTGTGCCATCCTTGATTATTCATCAGTTGATGGATATCTAGTTATTTTCCATTTTCTGCACTATTGTGAATAGAGTAACAATGAACATGAATGAATGGGTGTCTCTGTAGTAGGATATAAGTCTTTAGGGTATATGCCCAAGAGTTGGACCTTGTAAGAGATCTATTTTTAGCTTTGAGAAAAAGATTTCACTTTTTTATGTTCTGAGTATATTGCCCAAAATATGTAAATAACCTTTGTTACAATTCCGTTGATGGAGGTCAGATGAAGGCATCAATTCTCTGGAACTGCGAATTATGGGTGATTGTTAGCCACCATGTGGCGTGTTGGCAATCAGAACCATGGGTCCTCTGAAGGAGCACCTGTAATCATTAACCACTGAAGCTATTTCTCCAGCCCCTATAATTTATTTTTTGAGGAATCGCCCACACTGTTTTCAAGAATGGCTGTACTAGGTTTGCATTCCCACCAGCAGTGAGCAAGTGCTCCACTATTTTCTAGGCTCGTCAGTGCTCCACTAGTCCCCATCAGCATAGCATTTGCCATCATTTGGTTCTGGATCTTATGCCATTGCTAGACTGGGATGAGATTAAATCTTCAAAGTNCATAATATATATATATATATATATATATATATCCAGCTATATCATTCATTTGCATATATCCAAAATATACCATATCAGACTTCAGAGATACTTGCTCATCCGTGTTCTTTTCTACTCTGTTTCACATTAACTGAGAAATGGAAGTAGCCTAGATGTCCATCAACTGATGAATGGATAATGAAAATGTGGAATTCTATTCATCTGTAAGGATAAATGAAATCATGAAATTTACAGGTAAATGGATGGAACTGGAGAGTATTATTTTATGTGTGTATCTGTATGCACATGTGTGGGGGTACTCACAAAGTCTGTTGTGAGCTGCCTGATACTCATGCTGGGAACCAAACTCTGATGCTCTACAAGAGAAGTAAGAGCTCTTAACCAATTAGTCATCTTTCTAGCCCTGAACTCACTCTTTTAAAGTACAGTAATAGTTCCCACTCCTAGCACCCTTTTGTTTTTTCTTGTTGCCTACTCTGAATACACCCATTCTGTCATCTGTGGTCCTTTAAATGTATGATGTGTTTGCCACCTTCCATGAGATGTTCTTCCTCCCTGGAACAGGGCTTGCAGTTCTGGGATACTAAAAGTCTCAGGACTGTTCCTGGGCCAGCCAGCTAACAGTCCTCAGACTTAAGCTACAAGCAGGGAGAGAGGGAATGGTGGGAAGTAACCTGGAGAGAAAAGGGAAACCGACTCATAGAGACCAGGAATAATTCCACAAGGGGGAAAAACTCAATTTAATGTTGTGACTCAAGGCTTTTTATACAGGTCCTTGGAGGGAGCTGGGACACACAGAATTGGGGATTGGGACAAGCAGTTGGGACAAGCAGGGCTTCAGGCCATTTGCTCTGGATCAATGCTTTGCCCTTAAGGCATCAAACAGTTGGCATCAGGACAGGTTTGGCAGGTTTGTAGACTATCAGCAGGGGTCCAGGCTTGGAGGCTGTTTGCTGACTCTCTAAAGTGCTTCTGCCAAAAGAATGCCTACATCTCCCTGCTTTTACTTATTAAAAAAAAAAAAAGCTCAGTTATCACATACTGTTATTATTCTATCTGTTGGGGATACTCTGGAACAGTGTAGCCCAGCACAGCTCCCACTGGGGACAACAGAACTTGGGTGTGTGTATAGTAAGCTGGAAGTGTGACATCTGCTCAATACATCAAAAGAGAGAGAGTTCTCAGGGTCTGGAGCTTACTGAAGCAGTCAAGATGGAATATTGCATTATCCTGGCCCCACAAAGCTACGAGATAACCCACAGAGGCTACCAGGACAGTGTTTTGCAGATTCCTGCTTCAAGCCAGACAAAGTCTCAGTCCCACAAGTAGCATTTTTAATTAAAATGGAGCAGCGTTGTCATACTTTTTTTTAGAGAACTTTTAGCTTGGTATCAGACTTAGGGCATTCTGTGATATAACCCCAAACTAGCTTTTGACAAGCCAGGAAGCCAACCTCCTAAGGTGGGGATTTAGTCTTAACAAAAGGGATAATCTAGGTGGCCTAGAGGTGCTTGGGTTGCAGGTAACACGGCTTTGTCAACAAAATACAACATTTTTTCTCCCAAATATAAAGACACACAGGCAACCTTTGATTTTCCTCTGAACACAGAGTCAGCAAAAGACCGCAGGGAAGCTGCCAAGACTCTCAAAGCCTCGAGTTCTCTCATACCTATTAATTTAAACACAGGAACTGGTGTAAGTGCATCACAAACTGACCATAAATGATGTAAATAGACCCACTGAGTATGCAACTTTTCCCTCAAGTGGTGGAACTCTAAAAAATGACAAAGCAAAAAGTAACACTTTCTCTCCCATCAAGATATACAGGTATATGAGTGACATCTTCTCTAAGAATAATATTCCTTGTCCTTCAATACATGAAGACATACAGATATCACTTGATATCCATTTTAACATAGATAATGATTTTACTTGTACCCTCAAAGTCTTAAATTTGGCTGGAAAGATCTGTACATGCAACTACATTGATGGAAAAAAGTCCATTCACAATTGTCCTTTTTGTCTGCTGTAGGTTTTTTCTTTAGCCAGTAGCTCCTAGGCTTTGGGAGAAGGGCAGGTGAGAAGAGGAGCAAACCTTTCTTTGTTGTTGAAGATAGCACTTAGGCTGTCTCAGCCTTTTTTCCCAGCAGGAGGCTGGTGAATCAGCTCTGGCTTTAGTTTCTCTGGAGGTGTTGATTATGGGCCTGGAGGCAAAGCAAAGCAGCTGCAGGTGGACTCGGGCTGAGCCATAGTCTATGCTTTCAGGGTGTGCCTTCTGCAATTTACTGATGGAATATGAATGGTGAAAGTACAGGCAGTTAAGTAAACATACTAGGTTGTGTTGTTGGTATAGCACAGATGGTTAGAAATACCATTCTTCTACATTACTGTGGGTATTAATAGAAAATACCAGACTGGAGAGATGGCCTAGCAGTTAAGAGCACCTACTGCTCTTGCAGAGGACCCAGGTTTGATCCCCAGCACCCACATGGTGGCTGAGAAATGTCTGTAACTCCAATTCCAGGAGAACTCCAGTTCCAGGGGAATCCAACACCCTCTTCTGACCTCCACAGCATTGCACAACATGGGTGTACAAACCTACATGCAGACAGTACATTCAAATAAATAAATAATTAAATTTAAAAAAGAAAATACCTCATTTATCATTTTAGTAGATAAATGGATGAAGGCTTATTAAAGTTCTTTTAAGAATTAAATATATTAGCCCTTTAATCATTAAGTTTGAAAAACAAAATAATATATCAGTTTAGTACTTGATATTTACCCATGACCTTTTAGCCTTGATAGATTCATTGGGCCTGATTTTTAGCTTGATAAAAAACAGCTGTAATATTTTTTACCGATATAATTGGCTATTGGGAGAAATTCCAGCCAGTAAAATACCTGGCTTTGATACATGTTTAATCGATGTTTTTTGAGAAAGAGAATAACCCTCCAAGAGATTTTGTCTCTTAATGTAAGGGAGAAGTTAAGCTGTATTTTAGAGGGCATTACATTAATTTTATATGCCCATACAGGAATCGATGTTCTGAGGTTCATTGTTGATGAAAAGGTGAAATACAGTCTTTCAAAGCTAAGTTATCTTGTAGATAAAAAGGGGATGTGACAGATAACATTACAGAAAGACACTTGTTATATATTAATGTCAAGGCTGTTACATGGAAATTTAGTATGATTAGGAGTAAAAGTAATAACAACTTGTAGTTTACATACATTTAAGTGTGGCCAATCTTTTATGTTGATAGTATTAGACCAATTTTTAAATTTAGTTTGCCATTATATAATGTGTGAATAGATTTTAGATAAAAGTAAAAAACAAGTTAGAGAAACCTTGATTAAACATACATTGTGATCTTTAAGTTACCAGATTTAGACTTGATCCTGAAGAAATAAAGTTTACATATACATATACAAACAAATCTAAACAAATCTAAAGACTTCAAAATTGTCCAGAACCTTTTTAATTAATTGACTTTAGAATTGTTTAGGATCCTTTTAATTAATTGACTTCAGAACTGTTTAGGACTTATTAATTGATTAATTGTGCACAATTTGTTTAAAGATGTTTTGGGGTACCCATGTATTAGATTTAGAAACTTATTAAAAAGCATGCTTGATGGGGCTGGAGAGATGGCCTAGCAGTTAAGAGCACTTGACATGCAAGGAACAGTACAATTAGACTCAGTTTTTAACAAGTATCATAAGAAAAACACAGTAAGGTTTAAACGTACATTCTCTTTGTGTATCTTTTGGGAAACTTAAGAATTTGGACCATTCAGTCCAGCAACATACCTGAAGAATTCTGGGAACTGTAGTCTGCTGGTTTGGAATGTTAAAAAGGAAAGGAAGTTAACATGGCCAGTATAGTTTTGAGTGCTCAATATGAGCACTCTCTGCGCAGCCAAAGCTGCATTTTTTTTTTGTTTTTCCTAAGAAATTATTTTTGTTATAATCTCTGCCTGGCTTGGCCTGATGAGAGGGGACCAGGCATTGTCCCACTGTGGCTAAGAGTGGCAAAAACTTGAGAGATGCCGGGGCATCTTTTCACTGCCTAGCCTTCTGTGCCATAAGAGTCCAAGACTCTGGACTCCATAAGTCCACAGAGGACATCCATGGAGCTATATTAAGAGTTTCACTCCAAGCCAGCATGGGGCACACGCCTTTAATCCTAGCACTCGGGAGGCAGAGGCAGGCGGATCTTCATGAGTTCATGGCCAGCCTGGTCTACAAAGTGAGTTCCAGGACAGCTGGGGCTACAGGGAGACCCTGTCTCAAAAAGACCAAAAAAAAAAAAAGTTTCACTCCAAAAGGAAGGCAAGAACTGCTAGTGAGTAGAGGAATGCTTAGTAGCAGAGGGTTTGCTGCCTCAGCAGCCTCTCATCTGCAGGAACCAAAGTTAGAGAAAAGAAGCTAAAAGACGATCCAAGACTTATCCCATGTAAAAAGGGTCTTTTGGAGATGAGCCAACAGCCTGGCCTTAGAGAAGAGATGCTGAAAGACAGATTAAAAACTAATCCCACATGAAAAGGGTCTCGTGGGGATGGGCCGACAGTCCAGCCTTCTGCCCTGAACCTTCCTTTTGGGGGGGGGGGTTACATCCCTACTCTGAACCTTCCGAAATTTTCCCACTCGTGAGGGAAAGGGAGCTGAGAGAGACAGCCCAAGAGCCAAAATACCTTTTTCCTTCTTCCTTCCTGTGGAAAGTTGAGCCCCATGTCTTGGCACCAGTTGTCATCTGAAATATATGTCTGTGGTCCTTTAAATGTATGATGTGTTTGCTGCCTTTCATGAGATGTTCTTTCTCCCTGGACCAGGGCTCGCAGCTCTGGGATGCTGCAAGTCTCAGGACTGTTCCTGGGCCAGCCATCTAACAGTCCTCAGGCTTAAGCCGAAAGCAGGGAGGGGGAGGGAGTGGTGGGAAGTAACCTAGAGAGAAAAAAGAAACAGACTCAAAGAGACCAGGAGTATTCCACAAGGGGGAAAAAACTCAATTTAATGTTGTAACTTTTTATACAGGTCCTTGCAGAGAGCTGGGACACACAGAATTGGGGGTTGGGACAAGCAGTTGGGACAAGCAGGGCTTCAGGCCATTTGCTCTGGATCAAGGCTTTGCCCTTAAGGCATCAAAGTTGGCGTCAGGGCTGGGTTGTCAGGTTTGTAGGCTATCGGCAGGGGTCGAGGCTATTTGCTGACTTTCCTAAGTGCTTCTGCCAAAAGAATTCTTACACCATTCTAATGTTCTTATTGGTATATTATCTTCCTATCACTTTCGACTTATCTTTGTGTTTTACAGTGTCATTTAACTCCAGGCTTTCTCTATTTAGTTTTTGTCTGAATGACCTGTCCATTGGTGAGACTTAGGTAGTAAAGTCCCACTGTCACTGTTAGGGTTAAACTATGCTTTTCTTTTATTTTCTTTCCTTTTTTCTTTTTTTTTTTTTTGAGGGGGAGGGTATTTTTGAGACAGGGTCTCCTTTTAGCCCCAGCTGGCCTGGAGTTCACTCTGTAGACCAGGCTGGCCTTGAATTCACAGAGATCCACCTGCCTCTCCCTCCCGAGTGCTGGGATTAAAGGTGTGCCCACCACACCCAGCACTAAAGACAGTTCTTAGCTGCCAGGTAGGTGCTGGGAATCAAACCTCTGCAAGAGTAGTCAGTGCTTTTAACCACTGAGCCATCTCTCCAGCCCCTAAACTATGCTTTTCAAGCTAACAGTGTTTCTTTTATGAAATTGTCTATCCCTGTGTTTGATCCATATATGTTTAGGATTTTAATATCTTACTGATAAAATTTTCCTTTAATAAATGTGTACTGTCCTTCTTATCTTTTCTAACTTTAGTTTGAAGTTTGTTTTGTCAAAGATTACCATAGCTACACCTGCTTGCTTCTTAGTTCCATTTACTTGGAGTATCTTTTTCCATCCTTTCACCTTAAGATAGTGTCAACCATTGAAGTTGAGTTCTGTTTCTTGGAGGCAGAAAATTAATGGATCTTGTTTTCTAATCCAATCCATGAGTAGGCATTTTTTATTGGGTAATTGAGGCCATAAATACTGAGAGTTTTTACTGACCAATGCTTACTGATTCCTGCTATGTCGTTGTAGTGTTATAGTGTTATGCTCTTAGGTCTCTTTTGCTTAACTGATCTGAAATTGTTATTTATTCTTTGTGCCTTCTTGGGAGTATTTAATCTTCTCAGATCAACATACTCTGTCAAGTATTCTCTATAGAACTGCTTTCATGGACATAAATTCCTTAAATCTGTTTTTATCATGGAAAGTTTTCCTTTCTCCTTTCATTACAACTAACAGCTTTGCTAGGTATAGTTGTCTAGGCTGGCCTCTATGTTCTTCATGAACACAGGAACCCTGGACATCAGTCCCAGCTCTTCTGATTGTTCAGAATCTCCACTGAGAATTCAGTTGTTAATTGGATGCTCCTGCCTTTATATATGATTTGATCTTTCTCTCTTACAGTTTCCAGTATATTTTCTTTGTTCTTCTGTACATTTAGTGTTGGTGTTTCTTCGTTTGTTTGTATGTATGTTTGTTTGTTTGTTTGTGACGGGGTCTCCCTATAGCACCAGCTGGCCTGGAACTCACTCTGTAGACCAGCCTGGCCTTGAACTCACAGCCTCCCAAGTGCTAGGACTAAAGGCATGTGCCACCACGCATGGTTTAAAGACGGGTGCTAGGAATGGAACCTGGAGCCTCTGTAAGAGCAATCAGCACTCGTAACCACTGAGCCATTTATCCAGCCCCCACATTTAGCATTTTGACTATTATATGACATAGGGAGTTTCTTTTCTGGTCCTACATACTTGGTGTTCTCCAATGCCTTTGACCTTGATAGGTATCTCTTTCGTTAGACTTGGGAAGTTTTCTTCTATGGTTTTGCTAGAAACATTTTCTGTGCTTTTGACCTAGGTGCCTTCTCCTTCTTTCATATATATCATTTGTAGGTTTGGTCTTTGTATAATGTCCCAGAGATCCTGCACATTTCATTTCTAGGTTATTTTATCCAATCTATTTTCAAGCCTTTCCTCTGAGCTTTTTGCTTGTTCCTGTGTTTTTCATTTCAAATATTTCCGTTTGCCTTTATTTCAGGGGTTCTATCTCTTACCATATTCTAATTTCAAGTCTTGAATTGTTTTCATGATTTCTTTTAATCATTTGTGTTTCATGGTCTTAATTCAATCATTTATTCATATGGTCTTTGAATTCCTTGTACACATTTTTAAATATTTTATTGAAGTTTTGTGATTTCATATAACATTACTCAGTCCAATGTAGACTCATCCCCCTTTCCATGACCCCCACCCCACCCAAGTTCATGAATTCTGCCATACATGTCTTGTATATTTTTCTGATCTTTTTAAAAGTTTTTCTATGCAGAGGTTTATTGTTTGGGGCAGAAGTTTACTGTTTCAACCAATTATTTGTCCCAGTCTGTTTGTTGTTGTCCCCTCCAATTTGTATTGCTCCAAAATGCGCATATGTGTGTGACATAATTATGACATCTGAAAATAAACTGCATGCTAATTCCAAATCATATTTAGGAATTTGCCCCTTTTAAATTTATATTACTCTAAAATATGCATACATACCTTCAACCCATATATCAAAATTACAAAGTCTGTTGAACACATTTTTAATTGCATGTCTTTAATCCCAGCCTTCTAGAAGCAGAGACAGGCATCTCTTGTGAGATCAAGGGCCAGTCTGGTCTACATAATGAGTTCCAGGCCAGCTGGGTATACAGGGAGACCCTGTCTCAAAAACATAAAAAATGGAAAAAGAATTAAGATTTACATATCATATTGTCAAATTACCAAGGTATGTTATAGGAAAATATAATCTGAGCCGGGCGTGGTGATGCCTGCTTTTAATCCTAGCACTTGGGAGGCAGAGGCAGGTGGATCTCGATGAGTTCAAGACCATCCTGGTCTACAGAGTGAGCTCCAGGCACGCTGGGACTTAAAGGGAGACCCTGTCTCGAAAATACAAAAAAAAGAAAAAATAATAATCTTATTTTGTATAATTATAATTTTGAAGACTTGAAAGAAAATCCAAAAAGAAATATGCCAACATTCTAGTGAAGTGATTGTCATTCTTTTTTTTCTTTCCTTTTTTTTATTTTTCTTTTCTTTCTTGTGCTTACTTATATGTAACCTATGAATGTACTTAAGACTCCAACTGAGTGATCTTTTAAAACTTTATCTTATTATTTTGTGAAAAATCTATTATATTTGCCTATACCATGAGACACAACAGGTCATTTTTTTCCTCCATCTTAGTTTTTATTTACCATTGTTCTTTGTATAACAAATAACTGTTGACTTCCCAAGGTAGGGCAGATATCCTTCTAAATACAATGAATAAGACATCATGTTTCTTGTTTTATGGTGCATACAATCCTATGGAGAAAAATAAAAATATTACAAAATAACATAAATAATTACTTAGAAATAAGGGATATATCTACATGAAGTAAGGTATACAGCCAGGCATGGTGGCACATGCCTTTAATCCCAGAACTCTGGAGGCAGAGTCAGGCAGATCTCTGTGTTCCAGGCCATCTAGGGCTATACAGAGAGACCCTATCTCAAAAAGACAAAACAAAAAAAGAAAGAAAGAACAGGAGAGATAGCCTAGCGGTTAAGAGCACCGACGCTCTTGCAGAGGACCCGGGTTCGATCCCCAGCACCCACATGGCGGCTGAGAACCGTCTGTAACTCCAATTCCAGGAGAACTCCAGCTCCAGGGGAATCCGAGACCCTCTTCTGACCTCCGCGGCATTGCACGACATGGGTGCACAGACCTGCATGCAGACAGTACATTCATACACATACAAAAATAAATAAATAAATAAATAATAATAATAAAAAAAAATTAAAAAAAAAAGAAAGAAAGAACATATTCAAGGGAGGAAGATCACAGCATGGAGACAAGAAGGAATTTTTTAGACAGGAAGATTTTTCTTGGAGTTTACAATACAGCCTGACTGATGAAATGGAGCCAGCTCTGACACACATGAGCAAAGTGCTCTGCTCCGGGTATTTAAGTGACAGAAACTATGCAATAGTTTGCAGAGCAAAGAAGGAAGAGACTGCTATGAATGCCAGTGTGGTTGTCTGAGCCAGATCTTGCAGGATTTACAGATCCTGGTGAGGCCATAAGATGACATATGTCACCTGTGTCACTTTATAGACTAACCAAGTGAGAGGTCAATCTATTCTTAGCATCAGTGTTTCTCATGAACATTCAATAGTGTCTGGTTTTTTTCTTTTTAAATTTTTACTTATTATTATTATTATATGTTTATGAGTGTACTGTCTGCATGTAAGTAGGTGCACTGGTGTCGTGCAATGCTGCAGAGGTCAGAAGAGGGTGTCAGATTCCCCTAGAAATGGAGTTAAAGATGGTTTTTAGCCACGATGTGGGTGCTGAGAATTGAACCTGGGTCCTCTGCAAGAGCAGTCAGTGCTCTTAACTGCTGAGCCATCTCTCCAGGTCCAGGTTCTTTTCTATAACATCCCCAAGTCTATGAATCTTCCTAAGTCTTCTTTTTTTTTTTTTTTTAGTCTTTTTTGAGACAGGGTCTCCCTGTAGCCTCAGCTGTCCTGGAACTCACTCTTTAGACCAGGCTGGCTTTTGAACTCACAATAATCCGACTACCTCTGCCTCCCAAGTGCTAGGATTAAAGGCGTGTGCCACCACACCAGGCCTTTTTTTTTTTTTTTGCCAAGTCTTCTTAATTACTTACAGTACTATTTTAAGAGACCCAATGCCCCTTCTTACAATTAAGTTGTATACTATAAACAATTTTCTAAAGTTCCTGGCACCAAAAATAGAACATAATAAACATTTGATATATTTTGATTAACTAAAGTTATATTTATGTAATTTTTTGCAGTGATACAAAATTTTGATAACTTCTTCTGGCATATTAAAATGTACCACTGAAAAGCCAGGTATGGTGGCTCATGCCTGTGATACCAGAACTTGGGAGGGGGAAACAGGAGGATACGGAGTTCAAGGTCATCTTCTACTACATAACCAGTTTGAGACCTTCCTGGGCTATATGAGATCCATCTGAAAAAAATAAAATAAAAGATAAAATGGTGCCTAGAGAAATGTCTTAGCAGTTAAAAACATAAGCTCCTCCTGCAGAAGAGGACCTGCGTTTAGTTCTTAGCATGTACATAGTGGCTCATACTCATCATAATTGTGGTTGCAGAGGATCCAACTCCCATTTCTGTTCTCCATGGGCACTACATAACACAGGTGCACTTATATACATTCAGGCAAACCACTCATCCCTATATAATAAAAAATATTTTTAATTAAAAAAAATAAAAGAAAAAATGCACCATTGACTTCCAAAGAAGCGTATTAGGACTATGGAATGGCATGCAACAAGGCGATTTTACCACGCCTTCTACCCAAGGCTCAGGGATCATCTCAGAAGACAGAGTGGAAAGAATGTAAGAACTGGAGGTGATGGATAATAACAAGGAAACAGACAGTTGCACATATGAATCCACAGCAATTGCAACACCATGCAGAAGACCTATTCAAACCCAAGTTAAACAAAATCCTAGCACAGAGAAGAAGGCAAGTGGGCAGGAGGTCCCACCCTAGCTGAGGAGTTATTGCCACTTGGTAACTGCTGGCCAGAAAGAGTCCATTTTCTTTAAAGGCATGATCCTTGCTGACCACAATCCAGGGCAGGTCCCACACCCAAGAATGCTTAGGCAACATATACTGGATTCAATAGAGAAAAGAAGAACTACAGCAATATAGTCTGGACACTCATCTGATCAACTTGGTTGAACATACAAGCCCCCCCCCCCAGCTGGATGGTGCCACGCATGGGCTGTGTGGGTTTGGGCAAAACTGCTTGCAAATTAGTTTTACATGAAGGATGCTTGTACTCATAAATTATTATTGTTAAAAAAATTAAAAAAAAATAAAGTAAAAAAAAAAAAAAGAACCGGGGGGGGGAGACTGAAACAGTGAGGTTCTCCCCAAA
>VZQC01004461.1:498501-551951 GCA_009823505.1 Rhizomys pruinosus
GAGATCAAGGCCAACCTGGTCTATATAGTAAGTTCCAGGTCAGCTGGAGCTACAGGGAAACCCTGTCTCAAAAAAAAAAAAAAAGGAAAAGAAAAAGTCATATGGAAACCTACCATTACAGAAGATTCTTAGAGTACATACATATACAATATAAAAAAGAGATTAAGCCAGGTGTGGTGGTACACGCCTTTAATCCTAGCACTTGGGAGGCAGAGGCAGGTGGATCTTTGTGAGTTCAAGGCCAGCCTGGTCTACAGAGTGAGTTCCAGGATAGCTGGTGTGGAGAGCAGGTGTGGCGACAGTCCCAAGATGGCGTGCGGGACTTTAGCCAAGTCTTATGACTAACACCTGAGTCTTATGACTAACACCTGATTCCCTCCTACCTCAAAGTAAAGCCAGGTCCACCGTTCGAGCTGCGCAGGTGCACCCTGGATGCAAGATCAGGCCAGATGATACCAATAGACTGAGGCCACGCAACCGGGGCTGAGAAGGTGGAGCGGGAGAGGAATAAATAAAGGAGACTTTCTGTTCTTGGGGGGAAAAAGAAAAGGGCAGAAGAGAAAGATGGGGAAGAAAAAAGGCAGAGAAGAAAGAAGAGAAGAAGAAGAGGAGGAAGTAAAAATGCTGTAATGTGCCTGAATAAACCACTTTGAGAAGAACGAGCTAGAGGTGCTTTATTTCTGCTGGTCAGAATCAAAGGCATCAAGTGGTGGCCCGTACGGGGATGCGTTCTTCTTCCTTTCTCATTTAGAACTCATTGCGGTCAGGATGACTAGTCGGTAAGCTCCCAGGTAAGCGGGACAATTAAGGCTCTTGGAGTGAGACAATAAAGCTCCCCAGAAAAGGGGACAATTAAGGTTCTCGGAGTGAGACAATAAAGCTCCCCGGAAAAGGGGAAAATTAAGGTTACGATAAAGCTCCTGGTTCTGGGACAGGCTCTAGCTAGCACTATGGGAAACACAACATCTGCTCTGACGGTGCGCCACGCCCTTAAGGCTCTATTGAGGGCAAAAGGAATTGAGCTGAGGAGAGAAACTCTAGACAGATTTTTGGCAGCGGTGGATCAGGTCGCTCCATGGTTCCCAGTGACAATACCTAGTTGGGAAAAGTTAGGGAGGGACCTAAAGTTTGCTGAGGAACAGGGAGACTTACACAAGGGAGTATTGCCGGTGTGGAAGTTGGTAAGAAATTGCATAGGGGATGAGGAAAGGTGCGGAAAAGAGATAAAAGAAGGGAGTGAAGCCTTAGACCAGGTGAAGGAAGAGCACTCTCAACACTCTGAAATTCAAGAAGAATCTAGTGAAGGGGACATGTTAGACGGGGATGTGGAAAGCCTTGCCGCCAGCTTGGAGAAAGTGAAAGTAAAGATAGAACCGTCAGCCCCAGAACTGCCCCTGCCGCCTCCTTATGCTTGCAACGGAGCAGGAGGGAATAGTTTACATCTTGAAACTTGGAGAGAACTAGAGGCTCAGTGCTTCCCTGTATTTCAAAATCAACAAGGGAACCGCTGTCATGAGCCGCTAGATTGGAAGATTGTTCAAAGGCTGGTGGAGGCAGTATGTGCCTATGGAGCCAATGCTGCCTTTGTTGTGACTCAGCTGGGTCAGATTAATGCATTAGGTGTCCGAGCATGGATGTCTCTCCCAAATAGAGGCGAGGTGGGGGGAAATCTAACCAAAATCCTTCAGGGGCCCACAGAACCTTTTTCAGATTTTGTAGGTAGGATTATGGAAGCTGGGGGCCGAGTCTTTGGAGACGCTGATACTGCAATGCCATTACTAAAACAGCTTATATTTGAGCAATGTACTAGAGAATGTAGACACGCCATTACTCCTTATAAGAACAAGGGGCTGGAGGTCTGGATGAAGGTGTGCAGAGAACTAGGAGGCCCACTGACCAGTGCGGGATTGATTGCAGCAGTTATGCAAATGTCCAAAGGAAAATTTAGCCCAATGACAGGTAATTGCTTTGCTTGTGGCAGCGCATAAGTATTTTACATTTTCCCCTTATATTAGTACAACTCATAATAAATAATTCTCAGGATATATTGTATGGTTGCTGTGTGGGGTGAATGGTAGTTGTACAAATTTTTCTGCTTTCAGTATGCTAAAGGACAGGGGCTGGGGTAATGCAAGCTTTAGTTGGAATACATCTTTTGAGTCCACAGCATCTCAATATGCTGCAGGAACAAATGTCTCCTTTAAAGCTATGCCTGTTTGCATGTGGCCTCCTTTTGTGTTCATTGTGTTTTATGGAAGTCAGAGTGACAGCATGTGCTGGGATGTGAATGGAAATTTTCTGGGTTGTGTGTAACTTCCATACCGTTTGTAAATGCCAGCCATGCTGCTCAGTTGTCCCATAACCTGTCTCAGTATCTTACAGGAAACTGGTCTAGGGATCTTGATGGCATGTTGTGGGACCTCAGACGATCCATCGCTCACATCAACTCCACCCGAGTGGATGTGTCCTTGGCTGGTGGGCTGACAAACTGGATTACTACCACTGCTTCACGACTGAAAGAATGGGCGGGAATTGTCGGACTTGCCCTATGCCTGGTCCTCACTAGTTCCCTGGCCTTTTGGTGCATGTGCCGTTTGTGATTTCGTCAACATAATACGCAAGCCCTGTTAATACAGGCGTTCGCAGCAGTGGAGACAGGACAGTCTCCTCAAGCATGGCTTAGCATGCTAGAGAAGTAGCCAAAGACGGGTAAGTCTCTTTGGGCATGCCACCAACCTAAGACAGGGAACAAACCAGTGCTATTTGTCTCCCAATGACAGATAAGGAGCATTGCTGCACGGGGCTACCTAAGACAGGCATTCTCTCTGCTAAAATAATAAAGAAGGGGGAGATGTGGAGAGCGGGTGTGGCGACAGTCCCAAGATGGTGCACAGGACTTTATCCAAGTCTTATGACTAACACCTGAGTCTTATGACTAACACCTGATTCCCTCCTACCTCAAAGTCAAGCCACGTCCACCGATCGAGCTACGCAGGTGCACTCTGGATGCAAGATCAGGCCAGATGATACCAATAGACTGAGGCCACACAACCTGGGCTGAGAAGGAGTGGGAGAGGGATAAATAAAGGAGACTTTCTGTTCTTGGGGGGAAAAGAAAAAGGCAGAAGAGAAAGATGGGGAAGAAAAAAAGGCAGAGAAGAAAGAAGAAGAGAAGAAGAAGAGGAGGAGGTAAAAATGCTGTAATGTGCCTGAATAAACCGCTTTGAGAAGAACAGCTAGAGGTGCTTTATTTCTGCTGGTCAGAATCAAAGGCATCAAGCTGGGGCTACAGGGAGACCCTGTCTCAAAAAGACCAAAAAATAAAAAAGAGAGATTAAAAGGAGTTCCTCTATAACAAAGGGGTCATGCTACTACCAGACACCATAAACTAACATATAAAAAGCCCAATGCCAGGAATGAGCTTCCTTTTTTGAATCTGTTCAGCAGGCACCCCACAGACTCTCAAACAATATTGCCTTGCCTTTTGCCATTGTTCTTGGTTATACAGAAGAACTTTATGGTAAGATCTTATTGCTGAAGACACCACATACATGAGCTGTAGAACTAACAAGGAAGAACCAACCTAGTATATTGCCTTGCCTTTTGCCATTGTTCTTGGTTATACAGAAGAACTTTATGGTAAGATCTTATTGCTGAAGACACTACATACATGAGCTGTAGAACTAACAAGGAAGAACCAACCTAGTACTGACTTCAAGGCTTCATCTCTACTGGCTAGCTTTCATGGTGGTGGAAGGTGCTGTGCATGCTACCAGAAAAGTAGTCTGCCTTGCCCAGCTGTGAATTCTGATAGCTACAACAGCTAGCCTGGTAAGATATCCCCAGTGGTGCAGACTAGCATGACTGTTATGTGAGTAAGAGCCAGAGATGGTGTGTGAACATAAGGAAACAGAGGCTTTCTGACTTATGGGAACTTGCTCATAGGAACTTGCAACAATGGTCACAGCATGCACAAGACCCATGCTGACTCAATCAGACAAAAACCCAACATAGAATGATGGAAATGGGCAACAGGCTCCAACGCTACTTGAGGAACTACTGGTAACTGGTTACTGCAGAGGGAGGGAAAGTAGATCTTCTTTAAATGAATGACTCTAGATGGGTTGACTAGATTCCAGTGGAAGAACTTGCACTGAGGTACAAATCTGGGTACAAATGCCTGACTGGGTAGGATTTAACATATATGACAGAATGCATAAAAATCTGGTGACGGGGGCTATGGGGTACAGATGGAGGAGGGGGCCTAAATGTAATTAAGATCTATTGTATGAAGTGCACAAAAACTCAATAAAAAATATGTTTAAGAGTGCAACAGCACTTCCGGTATCTGCTACAGGATTCACAGAGATGTGAGGAAGCAGCCAGCTCCCTGCAAGATTGGCTCTCTCCACTAAGATGGATCATGTGGAATTCCTCAGATTGAATCTAATTGCAGAGTTTCTGGTTGACCAGCATTCACAGGCTTGCTATTCTGTGGTGATTTGTTGTATAGACAGCACTATACACTGCTGCATAAGCCTAAAGTAACTTTCAAAACATGCCCAACTTTTTTATATTTTATAGTAATCACAAGATTACTGCTAAAAGATTGCTTGTATACAATTTGAGAATGAAGACAAACTCAGATGTGGTGTGTCCAAGAAACTTCAAAAGGTGTAGACCTCCTGACTGATGTATAGGTGATTTATTTGGCTCATTTTTCCTATAATATATCTGGACTCGTACAAGGGAAAGTCATCATTGCACTAATAGAGCTAAAGTGCTCAGTTATAAAGATGCCCACTCATCTTTATTTTTTTGGTCAGTCTTTTGGAGACAGGGTCTCCCTTTAGTCCCACCTGGCCTGGAGCTCACTATGTAAGCCAGGCTGGCCTTGAACTCACAGAGATCCACCTGCTTCTGACTCTGCCTCCCGAGTGCTGGAACTAAAAGTGTGCACCACCATGCCCTGCATGCCCACTCATCTTACCATATCCTGAAACCATGGTGGGACGTCTTCTGGCATTACATCACCTTCATCATGCTGTTGGTGGCTGTGCTGGCCAGAGCTCTACAGCTAACTCAGAGCAAGGTTCTGTGCTGTCTTCCCTGCAAGGTGGAACTTGACAATCACTTTGCCAAGCTTTGAGACCTCCTGAAAGTCACCACAAACATAACAGAGAACTAGTGCTTGCCATTTCCACTCCTGCTGTAGATCCAGAATGACCTCCACAGGCAGCAGTACCCTTAACATGTGCCGTCTGTTACAAGAAGCAGCTCCGCTGATTTGCAAAGTTTTTCCCCTACCTGGTGCTCCTGCACATGCTCATCTTTGCAGCCTGCAGCAACTTTTGGCTTTGTTACCCCAAGACAAGTTCCAGGCTGGAGCATTTTGTGGCCATCCTTCACAAGTCTTTCAATTCTCCATGGACCACATTAGAAACAGTGGCCGAGCAAACAGTGAGGCCCCTGAAACTCTCCAAGTCTAAGACTCTGCTTTCATTTTCAAGGTGTTCCACTGACAACGATGCCAGCAAGACATCATTGTCCTACCCACAACCAGGCTTGGAGTCACCCAGCACAGAGAGCCCAACTTCTAGTGTCCTGGACAAGAAGGAGGGTAAACAGACAAAAGCCGTCTTTGAAAGGTGAAATGGTCCGGCCTGCAAGTGGAGCAAAAGGACATCATGTGGACCTGAAGCAGATAATGGTCATTTTGTTTGTCCTCATCATAACTTGTGTTCCATATTTTTTAAGCTACATAACTCTTGAAATTGACTGTTCCATTGATGTTCAGGCATTTACAGGCTACAAGCACTTCCAGTGTGTGTGCTCCTTGGCAGAAATCTTTAAGGTCATGGCTTCATTTTGGTAATACTTTATGGTCTCACCTCCTCCTACAGCTTATGGTGGATGGTAAGGTCTCTGAAGCAATATTCTTTTTTTTTTTTTGTATGTGTATTAATGTACTGTCTGCATGCAAGTTTGTGCACCCATGTCGTGCAATGCCGCAAAGGTCAGAAGAGGTTGTCGGATTCCCCTGGAACTGGAGTCCTCCTGGAATTGGAGTTTCAGATGGTTCTCGGCCGCCATGTGGGTGCTGGGGATTGAACCCGGGTCCTCTGTTAGAGCGGTCAGTGCTCTTAACCGCTAGGCCATCTCTCCAGCCCCTGAAGCAATATTCTTTTGAGGCACACAGAAAGAAAACTAACTACAGTGATAATCCCCAACCTGAAGAATGACTTCAGCGTCATCCTTTATCTAGCTCATCAGTACAATCCCCTGTACTCCAAACGCTTCTCCATCTTCCTGTCAGAAGTCAGTAAGAACAAACTGAAACAGAACAACCTCAATAACGAGTGCACAGTCGAGAAACTGAAAAGTAAGCTTGTGAAAAACTCCCAGGCCAAGATTGAACCCTTCACCTGAAATTTACTGAAATGGGTAAAAATTCCCATGCTGGGCTCTCCACCTAAAGAATCACAAAGAACTCTACCTGTTGGGCTGTGTTCCTCCCCAAGCAGCTGAGTGCCACGTAATTGGAAGGGTTTCAAGATTTAAAGAACCTGAGGATTCTCTACCTACAAACCAGCCTGTTTTAAATTCCCCAAGTGGTGACAGGCATGCTGCCTTCCCTGCAGAAGCAAGTTCTGGGGCACCCAAATTCATAAAAACAGTACTCCAGGACTATAAAATGCAAATTAACTTCAATTCAATAATAGTAAGTGATTTCAATACCCCACTCTCTTCAATAGACAGATCAATTGGGCAATGAATAAACAGAGAGGCATCTGAATTAAATAACACCTTACAAGAAAAAGCCCTAACAGACATCTACAGAATATTCCACCCACGAACCAAAGAATTCACTTTCTATTCAGCAGCGCATGCACACTTTTCTCTTTTTTTAATTTTTTTATTAATTTTATTTCTATTTGTGTATGAATGTACTGTCTGCATGCAAGTTTGTGCACCCATGTCGTGCCATGCCGCGGAGGTCAGAAGAGGGTATCAGATTCCCCTGGAACTGGAGTTCTCCTGGAATTGGAGTTTCAAACGGTTCTCGGCCACCTTGTGGGTGCTGGGGATCGAACCCGGGTCCTCTGTAAGAGCGGTCGGCGCTCTTAACCACTAGGCCATCTCTCCAGCCCCGCATGCACACTTTTCTAAAATTGATCACATTCTGGGACACAAAACATAACTCAACAAATTCAATTTTGAAATAATCCCATGCATTCTATCAGACCACTGTGCAATAAAGCTTATAATCAGCAGCAAAGGAAGCTCCAAAACCCACAGGAACTGAAGGAGATTAAACAGCACACTCCCGAATGATCAATGGGTTAAAGAAGAAATTAAGAAAGAAATAAAAGGATTCCTGGAACTAAACAAAAATGAGAATACAACACAACAAAACCTCTGGGACACCTTAAAAGCAGTCCTAAGAGGGAAATTTATAGCTCTTAGTGCCTACATTAAAAAATCAGAAAGAGGACATCAAAAAAACAACACAACTCAAGACTCTGGGAGGGTGGAGATATGGGGTTGGGAGGGGAGGAGGTAGAGATAAACTGGGGTATAACGGGAAGTGAAGGAGGTCAGGAGATGGGGTGGAGGAAGAGGAGGAGGAGGGGGAGGAGGAGGAGGAGGAGGAGGAGGAGGAGGAGGATGGAGGTGCTGAGAGGAGGAGGGTGGTAAGGAAAGAAGAAAGAATAGAGATAATTGGAACTTGAGAGGCTAGGAAATCCAGAGTGTAAAGCGATGACCCCAAGACCCCATAAGAAATTCACATACACTCTCTGAACATCAGTGCATGGGTTGTGCAACCTGGTGGACTGTGGCAGGGAACACCGAGAAAGACAGGACACCTCCCTTTGAATGTTTGGTGAGAGCGATCCAAGTGACTCTCAAAACAGGGCAGGCTACCTCCAAAGCTCTTGATTATCTGCCACAAATAGAAAATAAGACCCTACTGTTCAGAACAGGACATGGTTCAGGGGTACGACTTGGACTAATGGAACAGGAACTGACTTGGAAACTTTCTTCTGAAGTTAAGCACTTATAATTCTAGACAATGTGCATACTGTTATGAGAGAAAAATCAATCAGTGGTACAACCCAGCCCCAAACTCTAACAACCATGATGAGCTACCTAGCAAACTACCTCTATCGGTGCAGTACAGGCACTGTTTTCTGGGGATGGTTAGCAGCTATCTAATTGGACTTGGAACCTTCTCAATGGGAGTGAATTCTTGAGAGCCACTGTAAACTCAGCCAAATGCACAGGGCTGGAGAGGACATAGAGCCTAGAAAATCTTACTGGTGTCATATCTCTAGACAAATGAAATTTCTTACCATACTCTAACTATGGAATCTTCTATTTACAGACAAGCATATCATATGCCACTCATCAAAAGGCTACTCTTTGCAAAAGATGGAGGCCACTGCAGAACCCAACTAATGATCAGACACAGAATATATACATCCGAAAAATCCCCATTCCTGGGAGATACATCTACAATTGAACATTTACACACAGTATTGAGTTAGAAATGCCACTCTAGGGCTGGAGAGATGGCCTAGTGGTTAAGAGAGCAGACTGCTCTTACAGAGGACCCGGGTTTGATCCACAGCACCCACATGGTGGCTGAGAACCGTCTGAAACTCCAATTCCAGGAGAACTCCAGTTCCAGGAGAATCTGACACCCTCTTCTGACCTCCGTGGCATTGCATGACATGGGTGCACAAACCTGCATGCAGACAGTACATTGATACACATACAGAAATAAATAAAATATTAAAAAAAAAAAGAAATGCCACTCTACCAAAGAATCTCTCAAAAGGCCAAAAACTGTGGAGGAAGAGCTTTAATAAAAGAACATTACCGCCGAGCGTGGTGGCGCACGCCTTTAATCCTAGCACTTGGGAGGCAGAGGCAGGCGGATCTCTGTGAGTTCAAGGCCAGCCTGGTCGACAAAGCGAGTTCCAGGCCAGCTGAGACTAAAGGGGGACCCTGTCTCAAAAAGACAAAAAACAAAACAAAACAAAACAAAAAAACTTTACCGGGCTAGAGAGATGGCCTAGTGGTTAAAAGCGCCAACCGCTCTTACAGAGGACCTGGGTTTGATCCCTAGTCCCCACATGGTGGCTGAGAACCGTTTGAAACTCCAATTCCAGGAGAACTCCAGTTCCAGGGGAATCCGACACCCTCTTTTGACCTCCACGGCATTGCACAACACCGATGCACAAACCTGCATGCAGACAGTACATTGATACACATACGGAAATAAATAAAATTTAAAAAAAAATTTAAAAAAAAGAACATTACATCAAGGAAAAAGTACAGAACACAACACAGAGACAGTGACAGAGACAGATGGATGCATCCGGTGGAGCACACTCCCATGGGACTGGAGGGCAGCAGTTCCGAGTTCTGATCCTCTCCCACTTTTATTCCCAGTTAGGGAATTTCCACTTCTGTTATGGTGACCCTTTCTCTGATTGGTGGGGTCTTGGTGCTTGCAGACCAAGCAGTCTTTCATTGGGTCAGTCTACCTGTTTTGGACTCTCTCTGTTCTTATCGATTGTGCGGCTCTCGGGCAAACTTAGCCATCTGGCAGTGTTTCTCCACTAAGCAGTTTCTAGGGTCATTGGGTCACACAACAGGATGTTTTGCAGACAGGAAGTTTGAGACCATCTTAGCTCAACCCGACAACAGGATGTTTTGCAGATAGGAATTTTGAGCAGCCCATCGTAGCTCAACAACACGATGTTTTGCAAATGTGTGCCCTGAGATAAGATCTGTATCCGCACATTCTTTCCACTGTGTAAACATTGCAGTCTGGCAGTCTGAAATGTTTCCTCCTTCCCTGCCCTATATATTCTGCTTGTGTTCCTACAATAAAAGAGACTTGATCAGAACTTGTCTTGTCTCCATTCCTTGTATCTCTTGTCCCTTCCCCTCACTCCTCTTCCAGACCCCTGTTGATTGTCCCTCTGGATGGGTCAATCTATACAGCATTTAACCGCAAGAGGGGAGCTGGCTTGAGCCAGCTCCTGTTTGGCAGAACAATGGCTGTGTTTAGCAGTGTGAAGCCCCTTGGAGAGTAATGGGCTCCTTAGGGGGTGAGAAGCACTCCTATAGGGCTGGGAAAGTTCTTCCTGACCTCAGGTAGCTCTGGAAACTAATAACTCAAGGCAGGAGGGAGTAACTATGGGAACCAGACCTGCTTCAAGTAGAGAGTTGCTCCTGCATGGTTAATGCTTTACTTTTGATTAACTTCTTTCTGACCTGGTCCTAACAACAGAATGAGGGGCAGAGAGAAAGCCAGTACACCCCTCATTTCTCAACAGGAAAACTTCCTTACACAATAGAGTGTGATGCAAACAGAAGGCCATAGCTAGTCAAGCTTCAAAGAATAGGAGACCTCAAAGAATGGGTGCCCCCAGAGTATATATCCCTGGATGGGGCCCCTATATTAAACATCACCTACACAGGTATCAGGGATCTTTTCAGAAGAGGAGGCAGAAAGATTGTAAGAGCTAGTGCTGGTGCATGAAGGTAGAGAAGCGTTGGTTTACAATGGACTGTAAGCTTTCACACATAAACCTGTTGCAATGTAGGCATCAGACCCAGGACAACTGGGAAAAGATCTCAAAGTGGAGCAAGAGAAATGGGTGGGGGACTGACCCTGGACTGAGAAACACAAGAGAGTGAGTAATGTTGGTTGAAGAGTGTGCCTTGCCTAGGATTCCTAGATATGCTGACTAGCCTCCAGAGGATCTATTTGCACAGAAAGACATCTGGGTTTGAGGGCTTGACTGGATAGGGCTTAGCTTGGATGTTGTAATATATGAGTTCTGATGGGGGATGGGGCATGGAGGAGACTGGGTTTGATTGGGAACCTTTGTATGAGTTGTACAAATGCTTGCTAAAAAAAAATCAGGCTCTTTTTTCAGGTGTAACAGTAATAAGGCATAGTAATGCCCCAGGTGATTGTTCATAGAGCTAGTCTATTGATACCTGGGGTGTAACTCAATAGTATAGCATTTGCCTAGCATGCCCAAGGCTGTGGTTTAATCACACACACACACACACACACACACACACACACACACACACACACTTCTATTGAGGCTGTACAATTATAAACAAAAGGATACAGAATCTAAGAGGAGACCTGAGTGTTTCATTAGACACAGAATAGAAAAGAAGTGAGTCAGAAGCAATTAGTCATAAAGTTCTGGAAAATCACAATAAATATAGGATTAGCTACCCTTGTGGGTCGGTGGGGGTGGGGGCAGTGGGGGCAGGGCGTGCTAAAGAAATCCTGACAAAAGAATCTAATATGCAAGAGGTTCGATGTTCAGTTACTGTCTATGGAGAAGTGCATGGTCAATTTCATGATCTCATGGAACTGTCTGGAATTGGTGGCAAATCACCAGATACAAATTACTTGTTTATGGGAGATTATGTGGACAGAGGATACTACTCAGCTGAAACAGTTACATTGCTTGTAGCTCTTAAGGTGCGTTACGGCGAGTGTATCACCATTCTTGGAGGAAATCATGAGAGCAGACAAATCACACAAGTTTATGGTTTCTACAACGAGTGGTTTAAGAAAATACGGAAGTGAAAAAAAATTAAAAAAATAAAGTAAAAAGAAAAAATAAATAAAAATAAAAAATAAAATACGGAAATGCCAATGTTTGGAAATATTTTACAGATCTTTTTGACTATCTTTTCCTCTCACCACCTTGGTGGATGGGCAGATCTTCTGACTACATGGTGGTCTTTCACCATCCATAGATACATATCAGAGCACTTGATCGCCTACAAGAAGTTCCTCATAAGAGTCCAATGTGTGACTTACTGTGGTCAGATCCAGATGATCATGGAGGTTGGGGTATATCTCCTCGAGGAGCTGGTTACACCTTTAGCCAAGGTACTTCTGAGACATTTAATCATGCCCTTGGCCTTGCGTTGGTGTCCAGAGCTCACCAGCTGGTGATGGAGGGCTATAACTGGTACCATGACTGGAATGTACTAACAATTTTCAGTGCTCCAAACTATTGCTATCGTGTTAACCAAGCTGCAATCATGGAACTTGATGATACTCCAAAATATTCTTTCTTGCAGTTTGACCCAGCACCTCGCAGAGGTGAGCCACATGTTACTCGTTGTACACCAGACTACTTCCTGTAATGAAAATTTAAACTTGTACAGTATTGCCACAAACCATACGCTGACCTCATGGAACAGAAAGCCCAGCAGTGACTCCAAAGTGTCAGAAAATAGTTAACATTCAAAAAACTTGCTTTCACATGGACCAAAAGATGTGCCATATAAAAATACAAAGCCTATGGGGCTGGAGAGATGGTTAAGAGCGCCGACTGCTCTAGCAGAGGACCCGGGTTTGATTCCCAGCACCCACATGGTGGCTTAAGAACCATCTTTAAGACAGGCATGGTGGCACATGCCTTTAATCCTAGCACTCGGGAAGCAGAGGCAGGTGGATCTCTGTGAGTTCAAGGCCAGCCTGGTCTACAGAGTGAGTTCCAGGTCAGCTGGGGCTATAGGGAGACCCTGTCTCAAAAAAGTCAAAAAGACAAAAAAAAAGCCTCTTGTCATCAACCACTTTAGACTGAACCAGTTCATTGCATGCTGAAGCGACATTGTTGGTCAAGAAACCAGTTTCTGGCATAACGCTATTTGTAGTTACTTTTGCTTTCTCTAAGAGACTGCAGATAATTTGAAGTAAACATTAACACCTTGTGAGTACAGTTTAACTTCATTTAGCTGTAGCTTTACTCTGCATGACTGTAGATAAGGATAGCAGCAATCACTGGAGCTTAATGAACATTTCTTTTTGTCTTTTTTTTTTTTTTTTGAGACAAAGGTCTCCCTGTAGCCCCAGCTGGCCTAGAACTCACTCTGTAGATCAGGCTGGCCTTGAACTCACAGAGATCTGCCTGACTCTGCCTCCCAAGTGCTAGGATTAAAACCATGCACCACCATGCCTGGCTTAAAGATGGTTCTTAGCCACCATGTGGGGTGCTGGGAATCGAATATAGGTCTTCTGCAAGAGCCGTTGGAGCTCTTAACCACTGAGTCATCTCTCCAGCCCCTTAACGTACATTTTAAGTAAGTACCAAGGCCTCCCCTCTATTTGTTCTGCTTATTTCCAGGGTTACCATTTAAATTAGTTGTATGATCTGTCTACACTCAGTTTATCCCTTTCTCAGATCTCATCCCCATGTTGTTCTTCGTTAGTGTCAGAAAACCTGGTGAGTTGTTTTGAACAGAACTGTTTCCCTTCCTGTAAGACGATGTTACTGCACAAGAACGCTGTGGTGTTTTTCATAATAAACTTGTCAACAACAACAACAAAAAACATCCAACAAGAGAAGAGCTTGGCAACCTCTTCCAAAGAGTACTGGAGAGCATTTGCAAACTATGATGGAATCAGCAATACTAGCAATTTTAAACACTAGCATTAAGGAAAAAGAACAAATTCAGTACCATCTCAACTACTTGAAGAAAAGATTACTACAACAGTGCCAAACACTGAAAGTCTCTCCCAGAAAGCTGAACTATTTAACTGTGTCAAATCTGCTGAAAACAAAAATTGCACAGGAAGAAGCTAAAGAAGAAAATCTGGAGTCACTACAGGAAGAAAAAGACAAAATAGTAGAGACCACGGAGTCAATGACTGAGACTATTAAGAGGCTAAAAAACAAGATTCAGGAACTGGAGAGATGGCCTAATGGTTAAAAGCACTGACTGCTCTTGCAGAGGACCAGGGTTCGATTCCCAGCACCCACATGGTGGCTGAGAACCGTCCTTAACTCCAGTTCTAGGGGAATCTGACATCCTCTTCTAACCTCCATAGCATTGCACAACATGGGTGCACAGACCTACATGCAGACAGTACATTCACACACATAAAAAAATAAATAAATTTTTATCAATACTTTTTTATTTTATATTATTCCAAAATATGCATATATACACTCCACACATAAGTCAAAATTTAAAATTCTGAAAATAAACTGTAGGTTGATTCCTATGCACATTTAGAGAGTCACATTTTAACAGTAAATTTGCATGCAGGTATAAAGACGTGTAACTTTACATTCTTTTTTTAGAATATGACTACATCTCCTCCATCTATATATGGTAATTACAATGTGTGAGAATGAGTGGTAAGACAATTCTAGAGCCCATTTATAGATTCACATTGTAATAGCACAGTTGCTTTCAGATACAATGAAATATAATAATAAAGTTGCTCAGTTTGCCTACCAACTGGGTATTTGGTGTTAGCATCCGCAAATGAGGGAAACCATTCACCTTTTTTTTTTCCTGAGACTGTGTTACTTCACTTAGCATAATTGCTTCAAGTTCCATCCATTTATCAGCAAAGCTCAGGATGTCATCTTTCTTTACTGCTGCATAGAACTCCATTGTGTACATGTACCACATTTTTGTTATCCAGTCATCTGTTGAGGGGCATTTGGGTTGGTTCCAGGTCTTTGCTATTGTGAAGAGAGTTGCAATAAACATAGCTGTGCATGTATCTTTGCGGTAGGATGCGTCTTTTGGGTGTATACCCGAGTGGTATAATTTTTTAAAAAATTAAATAAAATAAAAATTCAAATTCTGACACATGAGGTAGAGGAAGAAGAGAAAGATCAAAATATGCTTCACATAGATAGTGTCTCTTCCAAAACTTTCTCAGAATAGTCTTAAAGCACCCACGCATCAGAAATTTTGACACTAATTCCAAACCAGAATGCTCTTCTAATGGACTTGGATGTTCTTCACAATTCATCCCCGATGAAGAACTTGTCAGTGTTCATTCAAGAAGCCTATAAGAAATTTGATGGTTTTAGAGTAGTTTTTTGATTTTTCAAACATTGTACCATGTTAATTTAGTGTACATGAATTTCTAAAGTGTTTTCTTCCTTGTGGAGACAGTCTCTCCTTATGCACCCCAGGCTAGAGCAGGTTAACACCCTGTGTAGCACAGAACTCACTGTGTTGCCCATGCTAGCCTGGAACTCATGGCAGTCCTCCTGCCTCAGCTTCTGAGTGCTGAGATTATGGGTGTGAGCTAGCACATCCATGCCAAAGTTTCACAGCCTAACCTGTAATGATGTTACAAAGTTGAAGCTTCTGCAGGATTGGCTATTCTCTGTTACGCACTTTCAAATTAGCCTCTGTGGGCCTATCATTAGTATCTGCTATAATCCTGAACACACTGTTTATAGAAGTTGCTAAATATAAGAAATTCATATTTATATTGCTGTGTCTGAAGTTATTCACCTAAAACCATATAATAAGAATGATTTTTAAAATAGAATAATGTGGCCTGGTTTGCTGGTGCACACCTTTAATCCCAGCACTCAGGAGGCAGAGGCAGGCAGATTTCTGTGATTTCAAGGCCAGCCTGGTCTACAGAGTGAGTTCCAGGACAGCTGGGGCTACAGGGAGGCCCTGTCTCAAAAATGAAAAAAAAAATAGAATAATGTTATATTTCTTTTTATCTGAAGGCAACTATGATGTTATAATGTGGATTCCATAACTGGCTCTAGAATTAGCTGACCACTTATGTTCAGACTTTGTAATTGTGGTATATGTATGGAGGGTATATATTCATATATTAGAGTAATATGAAATTGAAGGGAAAAACGTGAACTCCTAAACATAAAAAAAGATTTAAAAAAAGACTGAGTAAAAGATGCAAGACACATAGGGCAGAATGCATGAACTGGAGTGGGTTGGGGGGCATGGAAAAGGGAGTGTGTCTAAATTGGACTGAGAAATGATGTATGAAACACACAAAATACCAATAAAAATATTTTGTTTAAAAAAAATAGAATAAGAAGGCCATGGTTTAGAGGTGTTATGTATAATGCTTTGTTAACCCCATTCCGTGCCACTGGTGAATAGGGATTAATGAATAAGAAGAGACAAGTCAGACCAGTAAGACCTTCTGGGTTTCTTGAGTGTGTTCCCATGTGGGAGGTAAAACCAATTCTGGAAGTATCTGAACTTCCACAAATAACTTTAATTTTTAGCATAATGATGGCCTTCGATTATCTGACCTCAGTAGCTATTATATAACATCAAGTAACATCAGTATCAGGCCCTCATAAAACATACAGTTGAGTGGGAGTAAACAAAATGAAAAGACATGTTAATGGCTATGCTAGAGATCAGGTTAAAAGCCTAAACAGGAACAGCTTCATCATAATGTTGATGCTGGAAATACAGATGGCAACGGCAAGGTGTAGAACACATTTTTTTCAAAGACAAAATCTAAAACCCAGAGTAAACATCAATGCTCATTTAGCATAATTTGGAGCTATTCAGGAATTGCAGAGAAATGCATTTTCACAGAAATCAAGATGTTATTTTTGTATGCTTTATCACTTAGACAACCGTGCTTCATTTGCTGTAATCAGTTTTTAGAAGTGAGATGGAAAAAGCAACTGAAGTCCTAGAAAATAGAAAATGTAATTTTAAACTATTCCAATAAAACTGGAGGAGGAAGGGAAACAACAACAAAAAAGAAGGCCATTGTCTAATATTTTATAGTATCTGAATGGAGCTCATTTATTGGTCAGTACAAAGGAAGTGTTACATGTAGCTTTGTTTTTTAATTATTTATATATAGTGTCTCATGAATAAAACATTTGTATTTGGGGCTGGTGAAGAAAAAGATGTATGAAATGCACAAAAATTCAATTAAAATCTTTAAATAGGTAAAAAAATTGCAAGTATGTGGCCAGGCATGGTGGCGCACGCCTTTAACCCCAGCACTCAGGAGGCAGAGGCAGGCAGATCTTGTGAGTTCACGGCCAGCCTAGTCTACACAGCAAGTTCCAGGCCAGCTGGGACTAAAGGGAGATGCTGTCTCAAAAAGACAAAAAGAAAAAAAAAACTTTCTTTCTATGATTTAACAAAAAAGATGAAGCCAGGAGTGGTGGCGCATGCCTTTAATCCCAGCACTCAGGAGACAGAACTCACAGTGGATCTCTGTGAGTTCAAGGCCAGCCTGATCTACAGAGCGAACTCCAGGACAGCTGGGGCTACAGGGAGACCCCATCTCAAAGATACCAAAAAAAGGAAAAAAACTAAAAAAGAAAAAAAAAAAGATGAAAGGAATTTATGACCAATAAACCAGATCTACAAAAAAATTCCTTCAGACTGAAGACAAAAAAGCTGTCTATGGGGCCAAAGGACAAAAATAAACCTAATAATAATAACAATAATAATATAAGCAAGAGAGGAAAAGGGGGGAAACTACAAAATCAACAAAATGGCAGAAATTTATGCACAATTTTCAGCAATAACTCTGCATATTGATGGTCTTGATTCCATAATCAAAAGACACAAACTAGCAGTCTGGATCAAAAAGCAGGAGACATATATTTGTTGCCTCCCAGAAATGTACCTGACCACAAAAGATATATACTACCAACGGTGAAAAGATGTAACAAGGTATTCCAGGCAAATGGACCTAGAAACAAGCAGGTTTTGCTATTCTAACATCTGGCAAAACAAACTTAAACCAAAACAAGTGATAAAAAAGGAAGATGATTCACAAAAAGATCATAAAAGACTGAGAAAAATATGCAAGACAGGACTTGACATGTATGACAGAATCCATGAGCTCTGGCGGGAGGTGGGGGGGAACGTAAGGGGTGGGTATGGATGGGGCAATGAGTCTAAATTTGATTAAGAAATGTTGTATGAAATGCACTCAATAAAAATTAACTTTAAAAATCTTATGTTATAAAAAAATGAAGATGATTACTTAATAAACATTAAGGAAACAATTAAGAGGAGGTTAGATCCTCAACATATATGTTAGAACACAAGTGTACCAAATATCATAAAACATCTATTACTGAAGGTAAAATCATGGGTTTTCACAAGCACAATAGTAGTGGGTGATTTCAATACCCCACTCTTATCAACTGATATATTAGTCCAACAAAAATGAAAAGAAAAATATCTGAACTGAATGGCCTCATAGATCTAACAGACTTAATTGACACCTATGGGAAAATCTACCCAAACACTACAGAATATACATTTTCTTTAGTACACCATAAAACTTTCTCTAAAAGGGATCAGATATTAGGACACAAAGCCAGTCTTAATAAATATGGAAAAATTAAAATAATTTCTTGTGTTCTATCAGATCACAATGGAATAAAACTAAAAATCAATTCTTGGGAAACTGTAGAGCATATGCACTCCAAGATATTAAACAACACACTATAGAATAATGAAAGGGTTCTTGAGGAAATCAAGATGGAAATAAAAACATTCCTAGAATTTAAAGAAAACATAACATAACAAACCTATGGGATACAAATAAAGGAAAGTTTGTAGCACTCAGTGCTTCTGTTAAGAAATCAGAGAGAGGGGCTGAAGAGATGGCCTAGCAGTTAAGAGCACCAACTGCTCTTGCAGAGGACCTGGGTTCGATCCCCAACACCAACATGGCGAGTGAAAACCGTCCTTAACTCCAGTTCCAGGGGATTCTGACACCCTATTCTGACCTCCATGGGCACTGCACTACATGGGTGCACAAACCTACATACAGACAGTACACTCATACACATAAAAAAATTAATTAAATTAAAAAATATATTTTAAAAACTGTTCAACATTGTTAATAATTAAGGAAATGCAAATTAAAGCCACTCTCAGACATCATCTCACTCCTATAAGACTGGAAAAGATCAAGAAAACAAAAGACACCAAATGCTGGAGAGGTTGTGGGGAAAGGGAAACACTCATCCACTGCTGGTGGGAATGTAAACTTGGACAACCATTATGGAAAGCAGTGTAGAGAACCCTTAGAAGACTGAAGATGAGGGCTGGAGAGATGGCCTAGTGGTTAAGAGGACCCGGGTTTGATTCCCAGCACCCACATGGCAGCTAAGAACCGTCTTTAACTCCAGTTCCAGGGGAATCCAAGACCCTCTTCTGACCTCTACAGCATTGCATGACACAGGTGCACAAACCTACATGCAAGACATACATATAGAAAAATAAAAAATTTTTTTTTTATTTGGGATTCACATTTATCTTTTTTGTTTGTGAGTGTGTAAGTTTGTTGCACTTAGTATGATTAATTTTTCCATCCATGAGCATGGGAGCTCATTCCATCTTCTGATGTCTTCTTCAATTTTTCCTTCTTCAGGGCGTTTTTCGTATAAAGTTGTTTTTTTTTTTTTTTTTAGAGATTTTGTGTCATTGGGCTAGGTTTGTTCCTAGTTATCTTAATGTGGTTTTTGGGCTATTGTGAGTGGGAAGATTTCTTCGTCATTGCTTGTTGTTGGTGAACTCCAATTCCAGGAGAACTCCAGCTTTACCAGTTCGGATTCGTAGAACCCTCTTCTGACCTCCACGGCATTGCACTGTCACGGGTGCACAGACTTGCATGCACACAAATACATCATACACGTACGGAAATAAAAAAAAAAAAAAAAGAAAGGCTATGATTTTCTAGGATAATTTTTATCCTGCCACTTTGCTGAAACTCTTAGGGGCTGGTGTGGTGGGTCACGCCTTTAATCCTAGCACTTGGGAGGCAAGAGCAGGCAATTTTTGTGAGTTCAAGGCCAGCCTGGTCTACAGAGTGAGTTCCAGGACAGCGGGACTACAGGAAGACCCTGTCTCGAAAAGACAAAAAAAAAAAAAAAAAAAAAAAACTCTTAATCGTTTCTTAGGAGCTTTGGTTTGAGTTTTTTAGCATCCCTTAGGTAAACAAATCAAATCGTCAGCAAAAGGAATACCTTGACTCCCTTTTCCAATAGAACTCCTTTAATTTCTTTTCTTGCCTTATTGCCTGCAAGTGTTTCAAGCACTATATTGAAGAGAGTGGTGACAAGGGACAGCCTTGCTGAGTTCCTACCTTTAAGGGAATCTTCTGGCGTTTCCCCATTTACGATGATATTGGCTGAGTTCCTGTATATGGCCTTGATTACATTGAGGGATGAATTCTCCAAATGAATTCCCTTCTAGACTTTAACATGAAAGGATGATTGATTTTGTCAAAGGCTTTTTCTGTGTCAATTGAGATGATGGTGTGGTTTTGGTCTTTCAGTCTATTTATGTGTTTTATGATATCTATTGATTTTCATATGTTGAACCATCCCTGAATCTCTGGTATGCATCCAACTTGGTCATGATGGATGATTTTTTGATGTAGGTCTGTATGCGGTTTGCAAGTATTTTGTTGAGAATTTTTGCATCTGTGTTCATTAATGAGATGGGTCTATAAACTTTTTGGTTGCATCTTTGCCTGTTTTGGAATTGGAGTGATGCTGGCTTCATAGAAGGAATTTGGAGGATTTCCCTCTGCTTGAATCCTTCTGAACAATTTGAATAATAATGGTTGTAAGTCTTTTTGAAATGTTTTATAGAATTCTGTGAAACCATCTGGGCCTGGGCTTTTTTTTTAGTTGGAAGTTTCTTATTATCTTTCAATTTCTTCATATATTATGGGTCTGTTTAAGCGTCAATCTCTTCTTGGTTAAGCTTTGGTGATTCCCAGATTTCAGATATTCATCCATTTTCTTTTTTCTAGGTTTTCAAACCTTAGTAGGTTAGGTATAGGTTTTTGAAGTATACCTGTATGATTTGTCTGGATCTTTTCATGTCTATTGTGATGTTTTCTTTTTCATCACAAAATTCTTATGATGTTGGAGTTGCTCTTTCTTTGGTTAACTGCAGAGTCTGTCTATCTTGTTTATTCTCTCATAACCAACTTTTGGATTCATTAATTTTTATATTGTTTTCTTGTTTTATTTCATTGATTTCTGCTCTATTTTGTTGATTTCTTCCTGTCTGTTGCTTTAGGGTTTATTTGTTGTTGATTCTCAAGTGTTTTTCAGCTGCAGTGTTAATCATTCACTTGTGCCCTCTCTGTTTTTCTGAAGTACCTAAAACAGCACTCAGGGCTATAAAACTTCCCTCTTAGGACTTTTTTTTTTTAATGTGTATGAATGTTTTGTCTGCTGTATGTAGGTTTGTGCACCGTGCCATGAATGCTGCAAGGTCAGAAGAGGGCATCGGATTCCCCTGGAACTGGAGTTAAAGACAGTTCTCAGCCACCATGTGGGTGCTGGGGATCAAACCGGGGGCCGCTGCAAGAGCAGTTGACGCTCTTACCTGCTAGGCCATCTCTCCAGCCCCAGGACTGCTTTTAAAGTATCCCATAGGTTTTGTTGTATTGTATTATCATTCTCATTTAATTCCAGGAATGCTTTTATTTCTTTCTTTATTTCTTCCTTGACCCATTCATTATTCAGGAGATTGTTGTTTAGTCGCTATGTGTTCTTGTATATAGTAAGCTTATCCTGGTCTTGGTATTAAGCTTTATTGACTGTGGTTGATAGAATGCATGAAATTATTTCAATCTTTTTGTATTTGTTGAGGTTTTTTTTTCTGTGTCCCAGATATGTGGTCATTTTGAGAATGTTCATGGGGTGCAGAGTAGAAAGTGTATTCTCTGGTATTTGGGTGGAATATTCAGTAGATGTCTGTGAGGTCCATTTGGTGTATCATATCATTTCAGTTTCAGATGTCTCTCTGTTTACCTTTGTCGGTTGATCTGTCCAAAGAAATTAGTGGGATATTAAGTCCCCTACTATGAGTGTGCTGGGTCCTGGGTCCTGGAGAATTTTTATAAGTTTGGTCACCAGAGTTTGGTGCATATATATTCATGATTGTGAAATCTTCATGAGTCAATTGTTCTTTGATAAGATGTAATGGCCCTCTTGTCTCTTCTGCTTTCTTTTACTTTGAAGTCTATTTTGTTTGATATTAAAATAGCAACATCTGCTTTCTTTTTGGTACCATTTTCTTGGGATATTTTTTCCATCCCTTTGCCTTAAGTTGGTGCCTATCCTTGAGAGTGAGATGGGTTTCTTGCAGACAGCATATAGATGGTGTGATGGTTAAACCTGGGTGTCAACTTGACTGGACTAAGGAACAAATAAGAGAAAAAGAGTCTTCTCATTGGACTACCTCAACACGGATGGCCCACTCCAAATGTGGTCGTNTACTTTACATTCTTTTTTTTAGAATATGACTACATATCCTCCATCTATATATGGTAATTACAAGTGTTGGAGAAATAGTTGGTAAGACAATTTTAGAGCCCATTTATAGAATCACATTGTAATAGCACAGTTGCTTTCAGATACAATGAAATACAATAATAAAGTCGATCAGTTGCATCCGTTTGGCCTACCACTGGGTATTTGTGTGTTAGCATCCACCAAATGAGGAAAATTCAACCTTTTTTTTTCCTGAGACTGTGTACTTCACTTAGTATAATTGCTTCAAGTTCCATCCATTTATCAGCAAAGTCATGGTGTCATCTTTCTTTACTTGCTGCATAGAACTCCATGTGTAATGTACCACTTTTGTTTCAGTCATCGTTGAGGGGCATTTGGGTTGGTTCCAGCTCTTTGCTATTGTTTGAAGAGAGTTGCAATAAACATAGCTGTGCATGTATCTTTTGGTAAGATGCGCTAACTTTGGTTTATACCCAGCGTGTGTATAATTTTAATTAAAAAAATTAAATTCTGAACATGAGGGTAGCGAAGAAGAGAAATCAAAAATATGCTTCCAATAGATAGTGTTCTTCCAAACTTTCTCAGAATAGTCTTTAAAGCACCCACCACGCAATATTTTGACACTAATTACAAACCAGAATGCTCTTCTAATGGACTGGATGTTTTCATAATTCATCCCTGCATGAAGAACATGTCAGTTTCATTCAAGAAGCCTATAAGAAAGCTTTGATAGTTTTAGTTTAGAGAGTTTTTGATTTTTCAAACATTGTACCATGTTAATTTAGTGTACATGAATTTCTAAAGTGTTTTCTTCTGTGGAGACAGTCTCTCCTTGTGCACCCCAGGCTAGAGCAGGTACTAACACTCTGTGTAGCACAGAACTCACTGTTTGCCCATACTGGCCTGGAACTCATGGCAGCCTCCTGCCTCAGCTTCTGAGTGCTGAGATTATGGGTGTGAGCTAGCACATCCATGCCAAAGTTTCACAGCCTAACCTTAATGATGTTACAAAGTGAAGCTTCTGCAGGATTGGCTATTCTCTGTTACGCACTTTCAAATTAGCCTCTGTGGGCCTATCATTAGTATCTGCTATAATCCTGAACACTTGTTTATAAAGTTGCTAAATATAAGAGAATTCATATTTATATTGCTGTGTCTGCAGTTATTTGCCTAAAAACATATATATAGAAATGATTTTTAAATAGAATAATGTGCCAGGATGTGGTCACACCCTTAATCCCGCACTCAGAGCAGAGGCAGGCAGATCTCTAGTATTTCAAGCCAGCCTGGTCTACAGAGTGAGTTCAGGACAGCTGGGGCTACAGGGAGACCCTGTCTCAAAATGAAAAAAAAAAAAATAGAATAATGTTATATTTCTTTTTATCTGAAGGCAAACTCTTGTTATAATGTGGATTCTATAACTGGCTCTAGAATTAACTGACCACTTATTTCAGACTTTGTAATTCTGGTATATTGTAGGGGAGGTATATATTCTATATTTAGAGTAATATGAAATTAAGAAACGAAAAACGTGAACTCCTAAACATAAAAATTTTAAAAAAGACTGAGAAAACATGCACAGACACTAGTGGCAGAATGCATGAATCTGGAGGTGTGGGAGCTGGGTGCATGAGAAAAGGGAGTGTGTCTAAATTGGACTGAAAAAAGAAGATATGCCAGCAAAACACACAAAACCAATATAAATTTTGTTTAAAAAAATAGATAAGAAAGCCATGGTTAAGGTGTTTGTTATGTTTTAAGAACCCCCTTTCCATGTCACTGGTGAATAGGGATTAATGAATAGGAAGAGACAAGTCAGACCAGTAAGACCTTCTGGGTTTCTTGGTGTGTTCCCTGTAGGAGGTAAAACCAATTCTGGAAGTATCTGAGCTTCCAAAATAACTTAATTTTTAGCATAATGATGGCCTTGGATTATCTGACCTCAGTAGCTATTAATATAAATCAAGTAACATCGTATCAGGCCCTCATAAAACATCAGTTGAGTGGGAGTAAACAAAATAAGCAAAAGAATGTAATGGCTATGCTATGATCAGGTTAAAAGCCCTAAACAGGAACAGCTTCATCATAATGTGATGCTGGAAATACAGATGCAAGGCAAGGTGTAGAACACATTTTTTTCAAAGACAAAATCTAAAACCCAGAGTAAACATCAATGCTCAGTTAGCATAATTTGGAGCTATTCAGGAATTGCAGAGAAATGCATTTTCACAGAAATCAAATGTTATTTTTGTATGCTTATCACTTAGACAACCGTGCTTCATTTGCTGTAATCAGTTTTTAAAAGTGAGATGGAAAAAGAAAATAGTAACTGAAAGTCAGAAAAAAAATGTAATTTTAAACTATTCCAATAAAACCGAGGAGGAAGGGAAACAAAACACAAAAGAAGGCCATGTTCTAATTTTTATAGATCTGAATGGAGCTCATTTATTGGTCGTACAAAGGAAGTGTTACATGTAGCTTTGTTTTTAATTTTTTATTAGTTCTAATTCTTTATCATTTTTATTGGGTTGGTGAAAAAACAAGATGTATGAAATGCACAAAAATTCAATTAAAATCTTTAAAAGGTAAAAAAATTACACAGTATGTGTGGCATGGGTGTGGCAGCACGGCGCTCCTTACAAATCCAGCACTCGCAGCGAGCAGAGGCAGAGAGGCAGGCAGATCTTTTGAGTTCAGGCCCAGCCTTGTCTACACAGCAAGTTCCAGGCCAGACTGGGACTAAAAAAAAAAAAAAAACTGTCTCAAAAAGACAAAAAAAAAAAAAACTTCTTTCTATGGATTTAAAAAAAGATGTGAAGCCAGGAGGGTGGGGCATGCCTTATCCAGCACTCAGGAGGCGAGTCAGTGGATCTCTGTGAGTTCAAGGCCAGCCTGATCTACAGAGTCGACTCCAGGACAGCTGGGGCTACAGGAGACCCATCTCAAAATACAACAAAAAAAGGAAAAAAACTAAAAAAAAAAAAAAAAAGATGAGGAATTTATGACCAATAAACAGATCTACAGAAAATTTCTTCAGACTGAAGACAAAAAACTGTCTATGGGGCCAAAAGACAAAAATAAACCTAATAATAACAATTATAATAAAGCAAGAGAGGAAAAGGGGGAGAAACTACAAAATCAACAAAACGGCAAACACACAATTTTCCGCAATAACTCTGCATATTGATGGTCTTGATTCCATAATCAAAGACCCCCTAGCAGTCTGATCAAAAAGCAGGAGCATTATTTGTTGCCTCCAGAAATGTACCTGACCACAAAAGATATTTACTACCAACGATGAAAAGATGTAACAAGGTATTCCAGGCAAATGGACCTAGAAAAGGGTTTGCTATTCTAACATCTGGCAAAACAAACTAAACAAAAACAAGTGTAAAAAAAGAAGATGATTCACAAAAAGATCATTAAGACTGGAAAAATATGCAAGACAGGATTGACATGTATGACGATCCATGAGCTCTGGCGGAGGTGGGGGGAACGTAGGGGTGGGATGGATGGGGAATGAGTCTAAATTATTAAGAAGTTGTATAGAATGCACTCAATAAAAATAACTTTAAAATCTTATGTTATAAAAAATGAAGATGATTACTTAATAAACATTAAGGAAACAATTAAGAGGAGGTTAGATCCTCAACATATATGTTAGAACACAATGTACAAATATATAAAACATCTATTACTGAAGGTAAAATCATGGGTTTTCACAAGCACAATAGTAGTGGGTGATTTCAATACCCCACTCTTATCAACTGATTTATCAGTCCAACAAAAAAGAAAAGAACAATATCTGAACTGAATGGCCTCATTGATCTAACAGACTTAATGACACCTATGGGAAAATCTCCCAAACACTACAGAATATACATTTTCTTAGTACACCATAAAACTTTCTCTAAAAGGGATCAGATATTAGGACACAAAGCCAGTCTTAATAAATATGGAAAAATTAAAATAATTTATTTTTCTATGATCACAAATGGAATAAAACTAAAAATCAATTCTTGGGAAACTGTAGAGCATATGCACTCCAAGATATTAAACAACACACTATAGAATAATGGAAGGTTCTTGAGAATCAAGATAGAATAAAACACTTCCTAGAATTTAAAGAAAACAAACATAACAAACCTATGGGATACAAAAAGGAAAGTTTGTAGCATCAGTGCTTCTATTAAGAAATTCAGAGAGGGGGAAGAGATGGCCTAGCCAGTTAAGGCACCAACTGCTCTTGCAGAGGACCTGGTTCGATCCCAACAACACCACATGGCTGAGAACTTGAAAACCAATCCGAGAAAGTTAACTCCAGTTCAGGGAATGAACTGACACCCTGTCTGACCTCAGGGATGCACTGACAACATCGGGTGCACACACACTTACATACAGACAGTACATCATACACATACAGAAAAAATAATTAAATTTTTAAAAAATAAAAAAAAGAAAAGAAATCAGGCAGAGGAGGGGCTGAAGGAGATGGCCTAGCACCAACTGCTCTTGCAGCAAGGAACCCAGGTTCGATCCCAACACCCATGGTGGTTGAAAAACGTCTTTAACTCCAGTTCCAGGGTATTCTGAAACCCTATGCTGACCTCTGTGGGCAGTGCATTTACATTGGTGCCAAAACCTACCTACCGACAATAGACTCATACACTAAAAAAATTTAATTAAATTAAAAAATATTTTCAAACTTGTTCAAACATTTAGTAATTAAGGAAATGAACATTAAAACCACTCTCAGATATTCTCACTCCTATGGAGCTGAATTAAGATCAACAATACAAAAGACACCAAATGGCTGGAGAGGTTGTGGGGACAAGGGGAACACCTATCCACTACTGGTGGGAATGTTAAACTTGTACAACCATTATGGAAAAGCAGTGTGGAGAACCCTTAGAAGACTCACGATGGGGGGTGCTGGCGAGATGCTTCTAGTTGTAAGAGGACCCGGTTCTAAATTCTCAGCACCCACATTGCGGCTAAGAACTGTCTTTAACTCCAGTTCCAGGGGAATCCAAGACCCTCTTCTGACTTCTACAGCATTGCATGACAAAGGTGCACAAACCTACTTGCACACAGTACATTCAGAGACATAAAAAAATTTATTTGGGATCACGTTGAATCTGTATATTAGTTTGGGTAGAATGGACATTTTTACTGTTAATTTTCCCAATCCATGAGCATGGGAGGTCTTTCCATCTTCTGATGTCTTCTTCAATTTCCTTCTTTGGGGGTTTTTTAAGGCTTTTTTTTTTTTTAGAGATTTTTGGTGTCATTGGCTAGGCTTGTTCCTAGGTATCTTATTGTTTTTGAGGCTATTGTGAGTGGGAAGGTTTCCTTGTATTCCTTCTTCAGTTGCTTGTTGTTGGTGTAAAGAAAGGCTACTGATTTTTCAAGGTTAATTTTGTATCCTGCCACTTTGCTGAAGCTGCTAATCATTTCTAGGAGCTTTCTGGTTGAGATTTTAGCATCCCTTAGGTAAACAATCATATCATCAGCAAAAAGGGATAGCTTGACTTCCTCTTTTCCAATTAGAAATCCTTTAATTTCCTTTTCTTGCCTTATTGCTCTAGCAAGTGTTTCAAGCACTATATGGAAGAGGAGTGGTGACAAGGGGCAGCCTTGCCAAGTTCCTACCTTTAAGGGGAATGCTTCTGTAGTTTCCCCATTTAGGATGATGTTGGCTGTGGGTTTCCTGTATATGGCTTTGATTACATTGAGGAATGAATCCTCCAAATGAATTCCCTCTAGGACTTTAAGCAATGAAGGGATGCTGGATTTTGTCAAAGGCTTTTTCTATGTCAATTGAGATGATGGTGTGGTTTTGGTCTTTCAATCTATTTATGTGTTTTATGATATTTATAGATTTTCTTTTTTTGATTTTTTTTATTTAATTTTATTTATTTCTGTATGTGTATGAATGTACTGTCTGCATGCAGGTTTGTGCACCCGTGTCGTGCAATGCCGCAGAGGTCAGAAGAGGGTCTTGGATTCCCCTGGAACTGGAGTTCTCCTGGAATTGGAGTTTCAGACAGTTTTCGGCCACCATGTGGGTGCTGAGGATCAAACCCGGGTCCTCTGTAAGAGTGGTCGGTGCTTTTAACCGCTAAGCCATCTCTCCAGCCCTAACCATCCCTGCATCTCTGGTATGCATCCAACTTGGTCATGATGGATGATCTTGATGTGGGTCTGTATGCAGTTTGCAAGTATTTTGTTGAGAATATTTGCATCTGTGTTCATTAATGAGAAGGGTCTATAGTTCTTTTTGGTTGCATCTTTGCCTGGTTTTGGAATTGGAGTGATGCTGGCTTCATAGAAGGAATTTGGAGGATTTCCCTCTGCTTGAATACTTCTGAACAATTTGAGTAATAATGGTTGTAAGTCTTTTTGAAATGTTTTATAGAATTCTTCTGTGAAACCATCTGGGCCTGGGCTTTTTTTAGTTGGGAGGTTTCTTATTACATCTTCAATTTCTTCATATATTTTGGGTCTGTTTAAGCTGTCGATCTCTTCTTGGTTAAGCTTTGGTGATTCCCAGGATTTCAGATATTCATCCATTTCTTCTAGGTTTTCAAACTTAGTAGAGTATAGGTTTTTGAAGTATTAACCGTATGATTGTCTGGACCTTTTCATTGTCTGTTGTGATGTTTTCTCTTTCATCACAAATTCTATTGATTTGGAGTTGCTCTTTCTTTCTTTTGGTTAACTGGGCTAGAGGCCTGGCTATCTTGTTTATGCTCTCAAAGAACCAACTTTTAGATTCACTAATTTTTATATTGTTTTCTTTGTTTCTATTTCATTGATTTCTGCTCTGATTTTTGTGATTTCTTCCTGTCTGTTGCTTTTAGGGTTTATTTGTTGTTGATTCTCAAGTGTTTTTAGCTGCAATGTTAGATGGTTCACTTGTGCTCTTTCTGTTTTTCTGATATACCTAAAACAGCACTCAGGGCTATAAACTTCCCTCTTAGGACTGCTTTTTTTTTAATGTGTATGAAAGTACTCTCTGCATGTAGGTTTGTGCACCCGTGCCGTGCAATGCTGCAGAGGTCAAAAGAGGGCATCTGATTCCCCTGGAACTGGAGTTAAAGACAGTTCTCAGCTGCCATGTGGGTGGTGGGGATCAAACCCGGGTCCTCTGCAAGAGCAGTTGGCGCTCTTAACTGCTAGGCCATCTCTGCAGCCTCAGGACTACTTTTTTTTAATTTTTTAAATTTATTTTTGTATGTGTATGAATGTACTGTCTGCAAGTAGGTTTGTGCACCTGTGCCATGCAATGCCACAGAGGTCAGAAGAGGGTCTTGGTTTCCCCTGGAACTGGAGTTCTCCTGGAATTGGAGTTACAGAGGGTTCTTAGCCACCATGTGGGTGCTGGGGATCGAACCCGGGTCCTCTGCAAGAGCAGTAGGTGCTCTTAACCGTTAGGCTATCTCTCCAGCCCCAAGGACTGCTTTTAAAGTATCCCATAGGTTTTGTGGTGTTGTATTATCATTGTCATTTAATTCCAGGAATGCTTTGATTTCTTTCTTTATTTCTTCCTTGACCCATTCATTATTCAGGAGAGCGTTGTTTAGTCGCCATGTGTTCTTGTATATAGTAGGGATTATCCTGGTCTTGGTATTAAGCTTTATTGTACTGTGGTCTGATAGAATGCATGAAATTATTTCAGTCTTTTTGTATTTGTTGAGATTTTTTTCTGTGTTCCAGTATGTGGTCAATTTTAGAGAATGTTCTGTGGGGTGCTGAGTAGAAAGTGTATTCTCTGGTATTTGGGTAGAATATTCGGTAGATGTCTGTGAGGTCCATTTCGTGCATCATATCATTCAGTTCAGATGTCTCTCTGTTTACTCTTTGTCTGGTCGATCTGTGCAAAGAACTTAGTGGGGTATTGAAGTCCCCTACTATGATTGTGCTGAGGTCCTAGAGAATTGTCTTTATAAAATTTGGTGCACCAGAGTTTGGTGCATATATATTCATGATTGTGAAATCTTCATGGTCAATTGTTCCTTTGACAAAGATGTAATGGCCCTCTTTGTTTCTTCTGATTTCTTTTACTTTGAAGTCTATTTTGTCTGACATTAAAATAGCAACACCTGCTTTCTTTTTGGTACCATTTGCTTAGGATATTTTTTCCATCCCTTCACCTTAAGTTGGTGCCTATCCTTGAGAGTGAGATGGGTTTCTTGCAGACAGCATATAGATGGGTTTTGTTTCCTAATCCAATCTCCCAGTCTATGTCTTTTGATTGGGGATTTTAGTCCATTAATATTTAAGGTTATAATTGAAAAATGTGTGTTCCTTCCTTTCACCTTCTTATCCATTTGCATTTTTAGTCTCAGTTTCTATTTCTGCAGTTATGTTTTTATTAATTTCTCTTTCTAGGTGCATGGGATAGTTGCTCCTCTCTTCAGTCTTTTGAACTGCCTCAAGTATTTTCTGAAGGGTTGACTTTCAGGACATGTATTCTATCATCTTGTTTATGTCATGGAAGATTTTTCTTTCTCCTTCAGCTATAATCACCATTTTTGCTGGGTATAGTAACCTGGGTTGGCACTATAGTCCTTTAACACAGGGAATGCTTTGCTCCACATTCTTCTTGCTTTTACAGTTTGTACTGAGAAGTCAGTTGTAATTCTGATGGGTTTCCCCTCATTTGTAAGTTCTTGTTATTCTCTTGTGGCTTTCAGAATTTTGTCTTTGTTTTGGGCGTCTAGCATTTTAACTATGATATGGTGTGGAGAGTTTCTTTTCTGATCTTGTCTGTTTGGAGTTCTATGTGCTTCTTGTATTTGTATGGGTTTGTCTTTTTTTAGTTTGGAGAAATTTTCATCTATTATTCTGTTGAAGATCTGATCAATACCATTCTCTTGGGATTCTTCTCCTTCCTCTATTCCTATGACGTGGAGGTTTGATCTTTTCATAGTGTCCCATATTTCCTGGTTGTTCAACTTTTGTGTATTTTTAAAATTTTTGTAATCTTCACTTGAGCTTTTCAGTTGTTCTGTGTTATCTTCAAGGTCTGATATTCTTTGTTCTGCTTCCTCCATTCTGTTTTTGAGGCTTTTTCCTTTCCTCTCCTCTTGATTGGATGAGTGTTCTATTTCCTTTTCCATTTCATCCTGTGATTTCTTTTTTTAATTTTATTTATTTTTTATGTGTATGAATGTACTGTCTGCATGTAAGTCTGTGCAGCCGTGTCATGCAATGCTGCAGAGGTCAGAAGAGGGTGTCGGATTCCCCTGGAACTGGAGTTCTCCTGGAATTGGAGTTTCAGACGGTTCTCAGCCGCCATGTGGGTGCTGGGGATCGAACCCGGGTCCTCTGTAAGAGCGGTCAGTGCTCTTAACCACTAGGCCCTCATCCTGTGATTTCTTTAGTATTTCCACTTCCTTTTGGAGCTTCTCAATCTCTTCTTGTAGCTTCTCAATCTCTTCTTGTAGCTCCTTGCTTCGCTGGTTGGTTTCCTTTTTCAGTGTTTCCACTTCCTTCCAGAGTTTATCATTTTCTCTTTCTAGTTCTTCCTGGAGTTTGTCTTTCTCTCCCTTTAATTCTTTCCAAAACTTGTCATTGTCTCCCTATAGGTCCTTCTTGAGTTTTTCATTCTCTCTCCTTAATTTTCTGACTTGTTCTTTATATTCTTTGATTTTTCTGAATAGGTCTGCAATTGTTCCTCTAAGATCTGTGTCCTGGGTCACCCCCAGGGGGATCCCACTGTAGGAATCTCCCACAGGGTTGGTAGAGCTTATGTGGAATTATCCTTCAGTTTTCCCATATTGTCCCTTTGTCATGTCCCTGGCATGTGGGTTTTCCTTTTTGCCTGTATTCTGATCTGAATACCAAATGCCTCTTCACTGTGTTGGAGGCTTGCTTTGCTTGCCTCCTTCAGATGCCTTTTTTTTTCCCCAACGTTTATGGAGTGTTGACTTGTCTAGGTTTCAGTCTTTCAATTTTGTTCATATATTGGAAGTCTAACTCACGCTTCCCTTTCCGTTTTGAAAGTTCTCCAAAAGATCCACTTGGAAACTCCCTCAGCAATTCCAGTTGGTGTGCAGGGGTGTGGGGGGTTATATGCCTGACTTAGCCTGCGCCCCCATACTATGTGCTTCAGGTGGTCCTGGGAAGTCCCTATTCTAAGCTCTGTGCACTCAAATCTCACAGTGGCAACAGGCCCACCTTGAATACCAACCAGCAGGGCCCAGAGGTCATAATTTTGATGCATATTGGATGCATATAGGCATATGTTGGAGCAATACAAAGGGAGAGAAAAACAAAAACATAAAGACTAGGTTAAAGAATTGAATGATACCATTAAACTCTGTCCAAAACAACAAGCCTCTGAAGGGAAAAACTTTGGAAAGACTGAAAGATGCAACACATGTATGGAAGAAGGCATGAACAGGGGTGTGGTGGGGATAGGGAGATGGGAGTGTGTCTAAATTGGACTGAAAGACAATGAATGAAATACACAATTCATCAATAAAAATATTTTTAAAAAATCAGGTTGGTGTGGTTGTGCACACCTTTAATCCCAGCACTTGGGAGGCAGAGGCAGGTGGATCTCTATGAATTCATAGCCAGCCTGGTCTACAGAGTGAGCTCCATGCCAACTGGGACTAAAGGGTGACCCTGTCTCAAAAAGGCCAAAAAGAAGAAAGAAAGAAAGAAAGAAAGAAAGAAAGAAAGAAAGAAAGAAAGAAAGAAAGAATCAGAGAGAAGCCAGACATCCACCAGGTCCAGAGAGAGGAGGTACCTGGGGAATAGGTGAGCACAACACCAGGCAGGTTCACCACTGCCTTAGGCATGGCCTGATGCCTGCCTGCCACACCTGGCCCAGCATGCACAGTGGCAGGGTGGAATCACCCAGCCAGCTGAGTACCCACCAGGTTCAGTGGGCATTGGCAAACCAGCTCCCCCAACCCTCTTGAGCTACAGCGAGGGTATCCTACTGAGAACAGCTGTAGCAACACCCAAGCACAAAGCAGGTGCACACTCAGCCAGGAACCGACCTGATTGTTACCTCTGGAGAACCTAAAGAGTAAAAAGGGAAGAGCCACCTGAACCTCCCAATATATAACCAAAAGTGAAAACTAGAAACCTAGCACAACCAACCCTCCATAAGCTAAGAAGACAACGAACAGTTCTGTAGGAATCAAGCAAATTAAGCCTTCAACACAGCAAAGAAACATTTGAGATTTGAACCAGAATACAAACAATAAAACACACACACATGCCAAAAACACAAAGACAAAACAACATGGGAAAAGCACACAATAAATCTCCACCAGATGCTCGCAGTCTTACAGAGGATCCCTATAATGAGATCTCACTGGAAGGAGCCCAGGACATGGATCTTAGAAGAACAATCATAGACATAATCAAAGAAATCAGAGAATATAAAGAACAAATCAGAGAACTAAAGGGAGATAATTCAAAACTCCCAAACTCTGAAAGGAGCTAGAAGGAAATGACAAACTCCAGAAGGAAATAGAAACATTGAAAAGATCCCATCCTGAAATAAAAAAAGGAAACAGACCAGCAAAACAAGGAGCTACAAGAAGAAAATAACAAGCTCTAAAAGGAAGTGGAAATATTAAAGAAATTGTGGGATGGGACAAAAAATGAAATCGAACACTTATCCAATCAACAGGAAAGGATGGGAGAAAGCTTCAGACACAGATTGGATGAAAAATAGAATATCATACCTGGAAGACAGCAAGGAAAAACTACAAAGCTCAAACAAAGATTACAAAAAAATTTTTAAAAACACAAAAGTAGAACAATCAGGAAATTTGGGACACTATGAAAAGACCAAACCTCCACATCATAATGATAGAGGAAGGAGAAGAATTCCAAGACAATGGTATTGATCAAATCTTCAACAGAATAATAGAAGAAAATTTCCCCAAACTGAAAAGAGACAAAACTATACAAATACAAGAAGCGCATAGAACTCCAAATAGACAAGATAAGAAAATAAACTCCACACACCATATCATAGTTAAAACACTAGGTGCCACAAATAGACAAGTAACTGAAAGACACAAGGGAAAAACAACAAGTTACATGTAAAGGAAAACCAATCAGAATTACAGCTGACTTCTCAGTGCAAACTATGAAAGCCAGAAGAACATGTATTAATGCATTCCTAGTACTAAATGACTATAGATGCCAACCCAGATTACTATACCCAGCAAAAATGTCAATTATAGTTGAAGGGGAAAGAAAAATCTTTCATGACATAAATAAGATGAAAGAATGGCCAATGGTTAAGAGCACCAACCACTCTTGCAGAGGACCAGGGTTCAATCCCCAGCATCCACATGGGGACTAAGAACCATCTTTAATTCCAGTCCCAGGGGAATCCGACACCCTCTTCTGACCTCCACAGCATTTCATGACACAGGTTCACAAACCTACATGCAGACAGTACATTCATACACATACAAAAATAAATAAAAAATTTTAAAAAAGAATATATGTCCAAAAAAACCTTCAGAAAATACTTGAAGCAATTCAAGGAAAGCGGAAAGAAACACCTATAGCCAAGCAATTAGAGAGAGAAATAAAAAAAAGGATAACTGTGAAAATAAAAACCTAGAACAGGAAGGCAAACAGAAAATAAGGTGATAGGAAGCAGCACACATCTCTCAATAATAACCTTAAGTATTAATGGTCCAAACTCCCCAATCAAAAGACATAGACTGGGAGAATGGACTAGGAAACAATCCATCTATATACTGTCTACAAAAAAAATCTCGCCATCAAAAACAGGCACCAACTCAAAGTGGAAGGATGGAAAAAGATATTCCAAGCAAATGGTACCAAAAACCAAGCAAGAATTGTCATTCTAATATCAGACAAAATAGACCTCAAAGTAAAACTAATCAGAAAAGACAAAGAGGGCCATTACATCTTTATCAAAGGAACAATTAAGCATGAAGATTTCACAATCATAAATATATATGAACCAAACTCCAGTGCACCAAACTTTATAAACACAATCCTGAAAGACCTTAAGGCAAAGATTAATCCCAGCATGCTAATAGTGGAGGACTTCAATACCCCCCCTAAGCCCTTTGATTTTTTTTTAATTTATTTCTGTATGTGTATGAATGTACTGTCTGCATGCAAGTCTGTGCACCCGTGTCGTGCAATGCCGCGGAGGTCAGAAGAGGGTCTCGGATTCCCCTGGAACTGGAGTTCTCCTGGAATTGGAGTTTCAGACGGTTCTCGGCCGCCATGTGGGTGCTGGGGATCGAACCCGGGTCCTCTGTAAGAGCGGTCGGCGCTCTTAACCGCTAGGCCATCTCTCCAGCCCCCCCCCCAAGCCCTTTGGATAGATCATCTGAACAAAGAATAAACAGAGAGACATCTGAACTGAACAATATAATACATCAAATGGACCTAACAGACATCTACTGAATATTCCATCCAAACATCAGAGAATATACTTTCTACTCAGCACCTCATGGAACATTCTCCAAAATCGACCACATACTGATACTCAGGAAAAAAACTCAACAAACACAAAAGGATTGAAATAATGTCAATCATTCTGTCAGACCACAGTGCAATAAAGCTCAATATCAACACCAGAATAAGCCCTACTACATACAGGAACACATGGAGACTAAACACACTCCTGAATAAAGAATGGGTTAAGGAAGAAATAAAGAAAGAAATGAAATAAAAGCATTCCTGAAACTAAACAAAAATGACAATACAACACAACAAAACCTATGGAATACTTTAAAAGCTGTTCTAAGAAGGAAGTTTATAGCCCTGGTCGCCTACATTTAAAAAAAAAAAAAAAGCACAAATGATCTAACACTGCAACTAAAAAAACACTTGAGAATCAACAACAAATGAACCCCAAACCCAACAGACAGGAAGAACAAAAATCACAGCAGAAGCCAATGAAACAGAAACAAAGAAAACAATACAAAGAATCAATGAATTCAAAAGTTGCTTCTTTGAAAGAATAAACAAGATAGACAGACCTCTAGCCCAGTTAACCAAAAGAAAAAAAGAGCAACTCCAAATCAACAGGATTTATGATGAAAAGAGAAATATGACAACAAAGAAAAGATCCAGTCAATCATATGGGAATACTTCAAAAACCTACACTCTACTAAATTTGAAAACCTAAGAGAAATGGATGAATATCTGCAATCCTGGAATTCACCAAAGCTTAACCAAAAAGAGACTGACAGCTTAAACAGACCCATAATATTTGAGGAAACTGAAAATGTAATAAAAACCTCCCAACCAAAAAAATCCCAGGCCCAAATGGTTTCACAGCAGATTTATATAAAACATTTATAGAGGATTTACAGCCATCACTATTCAAACTGTTCAGAAGGATACAGAAGGAAAGCTCCCAAATTCCTTCTACAAAGGCAGCATTACCCTAATACCAAAACCAGGCAAAGATACAACCAAGAAAAGAAAACTATAAGCCCATCTCATTAATGAACATAGACGCAAAAATACTCAGCAAAATACTTGCAAACCGCATACAGACCCACATCTAAAAAATCATCCATCATGACCAAGTTGGATTCATACCAGAGATGCAGGGATGTTTCAACATACATAAATCAATAAGTATCACAAAACACATAAATGGACTGAAAGACAAAAAACACATGATCATCTCAGTTGACACAGAAAAAGCTTTTGACAAAATCCAGCATCCTTTCATGTTTAAAGTTCTAGAGGGAATTGGACTGGAGGGACCACTCCTCAACATAATCAAAGCCATGTACAATAAACACACAGCCAACATCATCCTTAACGAAGAAAAGTTAGAAGTATTCCCCTTAAAGGCAGGAACCTGGCAAAGCTGCCCCCTATTGCCTCTCCTCTTCAATATAGTGCTTGAAACACTTGCTATGTCAATAAGGCAAGAAAGGGAAATTAAAGGTGTACTAACTGGAAAAGAGGAAGTTAAGATATCCCTTTTTGCAGATGACATGAGAGTTTACTAAGGGATGCTAAAAACTCCACCAGAAAACTCCTAGAAACGATTAAGAGTTTCAGTAAAGTGTTGGAATACAAAATTAACCTAGAAAAATCAGTAGCCTTTCTTTACACCAACAACACACAACAGAATAAGGAATATAAGGAGATAGTCCCACTCTCAATAGCCTCAAAAGCAATAAAATACCTAGGAACACACCTACCCAAAGACACCAAAGATTTCTACAACAATAATTTTAAAGACATGAAGAAGGACATTGAAGAAGACATCAAAAGATGGGAAAACCTCCATGCTCATGGAAAAATTAATATAGTAAAAATGTCCATTCTACCCAAATTAATATACAGATTCAATGCAATCCTCAATTAAATTCCCCAAGATTTTCTTCACAGGCTTGGAAAAAAATCTCTAAATTCATATGGAAAAACAAAATACCCGGAATAGACAACGCAACCCTGAGGGAAAAGAGCAATACAGGAGGGACCACTATACCAGACTTCAAAGTATATTACAGGGCTATAATCATAAAAAACAACCTGGTACTGGCACAAAAACAGGCCTATAGACCCATGGAACAAAACTGAAGATCCAAACTTGATCACATACAGTTTTAGCCACCTCATATTTGACAAATGGGCCAAGAAGACACAATGAAAGAAAGACACATCTTCAGCAAGTGATGTCGGCAAAACGGGATCACAACTTGTAGAAGAATAAAATTAAATACCTACCTCTCACCCTGTACAAAAATCAACTCGAAATGGATCAAAGACCTCAACAAAACTATGAAGGTGATAGAAGAAAAAGTTGGCAGCAACTTACAAGACATAAGCATAGGAAAAGACTTTATAAATCAGACAGCAGCTGCACAGGAAATAAGGTTGACAATTGACAAGCAGGACCTTATTGAACTCAAAAGTTTCTGTACAATAAAAGAAACAATCAGAGAAGTGAAGAGAAAACCCACAGAGTGGAAGGAAACCTTCACTGCTCATACATCTGACAGAGCATTAACTTCCAGAATATATAAACTATTCAAAAAAAAAAAGTAAGAAAACAAATAACCCACTCAAAAGATGGAGTAAAGAGCTGAACAGAGACTTCACAAGTGAGGAAATAGAGATGGCTGAGAAGCAACTTAAAAAATGTTCAACATTGCTAATAATTAAGGAAATGCAAATTAAAACCACTTTAAGATATCATCTCACTCCGATAAGGGTGGCTATGATCAAGAAAACAAATGATACCAAGTGCTGGAGAGGTTGTGGGGAAAGGGGGAACACTCATCCATTGCTGGTGGGAATGCAAACTTGTACAACCACTATGGAAAGCAGTATGGAGAACCCTTAAAAGATTCAAAATGAGCCTACCACCTGACCCAGCCATACCACTCCTGGGTATATATCCACCAGACTCTTCCTACCACAGAGATACATGTACAGCCATGTTTATTGCAGCTTTCTTCACAATAGCAAAGAACTGGCACCAACCCAAGTGCCCCTCAGCTGACGAGTGGATAGAGAAAATGTGGTACATTTACACAATGGAGTTCTATGCAGTGGTAAAGAAAGAAGACATCATGAAATTTGCAGGTAAATGGATGGAACTAGAAGATTTTATGCTAAGTGAAGTAACACAGTCCCAGAAAAACAAAAGATGAATGGTATCCCTCATCTGTGGATGCTAGTACCAAGTACCTAGTTGTTAAACAAACTGAGCAATATTAATGTTATAGTCCTCATGATCTGAAAACAACAGTGCTCCTATATTGTGAATCCCTAGACAGGTTCTAGAACTAACCTACCATTTATTTTCAGACCTTGGATTTTGGTATATGATGGAGGGTATCTATGCATCTTTTAGAGTAATATAAAATTAAAATGGAAAAGTGTGAATCAAGAAATATGATATGGAAATAACATACAGTTTGTTTTCAAAAGATACGATTTTATTTTTTATTTTGTTTCAAAAGATACAATTTTAATATAGGTGCAATGTATCAGGCTGGTGTAACTTAGCCTCTCTGGGTGCTTAATGACCATCCTTAATGTCCATACCAATTTGGCCAAGGGACTTCAGGGATAACTTTGTTCCTTGCCCTCAGAGGTCAACCAAGTCTTAGGGGACTATTCATTGAGGGATCTCTTGAAATGTCCTGCAAATGTGGGTCACCAATCTTCCTGTTCAGGGAGATCTTGGGGATCCACTAATGGGACTTCAGCCAGTGTCCAGTCTGTAGAGAAGAAAGTCTGCTCATGCTTCAGAGAAGGAAGCCTGGTCTAGCAGGACCTGATTTTGTCCTCAAATGGATGGAACTGGTAAATGAAAAACTGAAAGGAGTCAGGGGCTCCCACCCTCCTCCCACCCCACCCCCCAAAACACCTGAGAGACCCCTGAAGACCACATCCTCAACTGACCTCAAGAAAACAAAAACCTTGGTTAATATGGGCTAAGTATCTGGCCTTAAGCATCCAAAAGGAAAGTAAAACCAGAAATAAATAATCAGTAAGACCAGAGAAATTGTACTTCAGATATAAAACGAGATCTTAGTAAAAAGACAAAAAGAAAAAAGAGAGAGCACTGCTGTTTGGCCTGTCTTCAATTCTTACTGTTAAATGCATTTACTCTGTGGCTGCCACTGCTTTTGCCACTCTTCAAAAACATAAAACACAGCTTTTTAACCCTCCAATATGGACTGAAGACTCATGTCTTTCCAAGAACCTGCCAAACTTTCAATGCCAGATGGGGACTACTGAGATACCCAGTTTGTGGACTAAGCAGCTAAGGGTATTTCAGCCTCATCAGAGTATAGACTGCCATTTCTGGACTACCTGGGCTGTATCATGGAGGCCAGTGCAGGGGGATCAAGACAGGATGCATGCTTAATGGTCTTCATTTGGAGGACCATGGGAGGGAAAGACCCCAGTGTGGAGCACAAGAGCAGGATTGTTTTGGCTTGCCAAGGAGGAACCTCTGAGCACTTCCTTAAGGAAAACATGACATCTTTTAGAAAAAAAAATCCTCCAATTCAGGTGATATGGGTATGTATGTATATATATATTCATGTATATATATAACTATATATATATATATATATATATATATATATATATATATATATACAAATAAATAAAAAATAAAATGTCATAAGAAAACAAAGTGGAGGGCTCCCAAGGAATGACACCTAAAGTTGTCCTCTGGCTTCCACATGCATGTACACACATGTGCACCTGCACACACAAGAACATAGCCACCCCCTCCCCCAAANTTCACCTTCCATTTCCTCTTTCCCTCCCCCTCCCTTCCTTTCCCCTCCCTTCGTTGCTCTTTCCCCCCCTCACCCCTTTTTTGCTTCACGCTTCCCTTCCCTTTTCTAAGTCCCCTCTCTCTCCCCTCTCATTTCCCCTTCCTTCCCCCTCTCCTCTCTTTCTCCCCTTTTTCCTCCCACCCTCGTCCTGCCTTCTTTCCCCCTCTTCCTTTCTTTCTCCTCTCCCCTTCCCTCGTCCCCTGTTCTCTTTTTTCCTCTTTCCTCTCCCCCTTCTTCCTTTCCCCCCACACACACCATCCCTCCCTCTCCCACCCCCCCTTTTTTTTTCTTTTTCTTTTCCTCTTTGTTTCTTCTAAGATCTGTCCTCTCGCTCTGGGTCAGGTCACCTCACCAGGGGCCCCTATCCCACTTTCTGGACATTCTCTAACCACGACAGTCGGCCCCCTTTGGTAGAGCTATGTGGAATTATCCTTTCAGTCTTTCCCATATTGCCCCTTTGTCATTTATCCTTCTGGCATTGTGGGTTGGGTTCTCCGGCCGCTTTTCCTTCTTTGACTGTATTCCTGCTTTTGAACATCCCCAACTGCCTCTTCTATGTGGGGAGGATTGCTTGCTTGCCTCCTCTCAGATGCCTTTTTTTTTTCCCCACCACCCCACGTTTTTAGGATGCCCCCCCCCCTCCCACCCCGTGTTTGTGTTCCCCCACCCCCCTAGTGTGCACTTGTTACGGTTTCAGTCTTCCACATGTGCCCATTACTATTGGAACAAGTCTACAATTCCGCTTCCTTTTCCTTTTGCACGTTCTCAACAGATCTATTGGACAACTCCCTACAGCCATTCCAGTGCCGTGTTTCCTGCCCGCCGGGGCCTTTCCCTCCCCTTTTCCCTGCTGGCGTGCGGTTTGGGCGGCGTTGTGGGCTTCCCCCCCTCCCTCTCCTTTTTCTCTCTTCCCTCTCCCCTTTTCCCTTCCCCCTCCTTCCCCCCCCCTCCCCCCTTTCCTCTCTGCTAGGGGGTTTTTTTCTTGTCGGGGGTGCCTTATATCCGCGGGCTTAGTCCTGCCTGACTTTAGCCGCGCTCCCCTTCACCCATTACCCCATCCCCATACTATTCCCCCCCCCACATACTCCATATATGGGCTTCGGTGGTCCCCGGGAATATTCCCTTAGGCCCGATCCCCTGATAGGGCGAAAAGCGTCTTGTGCACGCATTACTCTCCCTTAGTGTGGCAACACGCCCTAACTTGACCATCCCCTACTCTTTTGTTGCCCCCTTTTGAATTACCAACCACAGCGGGGCCCACCCCCGACCCCACCCGGAGGTCATAATTTGCAGGCATATTGGATCATCCCTCCTTATATCGGCATATGTTGGAGCAATATCCAAGGTGCCGTTAGGAGGAAATAACAAAAAAAACATCAGTTATAAGACTAAGGTTCTTATAGCAAAGTGGCAATGTATACCATTTACCCTTGTCCAAACCAACAAAGCCCTCTGAACGCGGAACAAACTTGGAAACGACCATGCAACGATGCAACACCATCGTATGGAAGAACATTCAGGCATGAAATTGACACAGGGGCGTCTTAGTCTTTTGTCTTTTTGGTGGGGATAGGGATTCACTTTCTTTTCTCTTTCATCGAGCAAGGCTCTAATGAACCGGGGGTGTGCCGTTTGGGATGTGGGAGTGTGGCTCTGGGGCCCCCCCCGGTCCATTTGTACCCCCCGCGCGCGATGGGACGCTCCTCCTGTGTCGTGTTTGTTGTTTGGTTCGTGTACTTGTTGTGGTGCCGAAAGGGCGACTGCAAAGAAATGCCTGAAAACACCAGTCGCAATAAAACTATGTGTTTTCAAAAAATCAGGCCCTGGGTCGTTCTCGTGGTTGTTTTTGTGCACACCTGTTCTAAGTCCAGCACATTTGGGAGCAGAGGGGGTGGCTAGGGTGGAGGGGGATATCTTGAATTCATACGCCGCCTGATCAACAGAGTGAGCTCCATGCCAACTGGGGCTACAAAGGGTGACCATCTTGTCTCAAAAAGGCCAAAAAGAAGAACGGGGGGAAAGACAAAGAAAAGACAAGATAAAGAAGAAGGAAAGATGGGTAAGAAACACCTTAAAAAAACTGCTCAATATCCTTAATAATTAAAGAAATACAAATAAAAATAAAATGAAAATAAAGAAAGAAAGAAAGGAAACGACAGACCAAAGAACCAGACAAAGACAAGACAGAAAAAAGGAAAGAAGAATTAAGAACGAAGAAGAAAAGAATCACCGAGAGAAGCCAGACATTCACACAGGTCCAGGGCACCCCCCGCGCGATGGTACTGGGGCATAGGTGCGCACAAAAACAGGCAGCGTTCACACACCGCCCTTATGCGCCTGGCCTGGATCTTTGCCTGCTTGCACACACACCTGGCCCCAGCATGCCAACAGTGGTCAGGGTGGATTCACCAGCCAGCTCGTAGTTAAACACCGGTCACGTGTGCATTGGCAAACTAGCTCCCCCAACCCTTCGAGCCCTCCAGCGAGTGGGTATTTCTACTGAGAACAGGCTGTCGCACCCCCCAGGCACAACGCAGGTGCTACCACTCACAGCAGGAACCAACCTGATTGTTACCTCTGGCGAAACATAAAGAGTTAAAACGGGGAAGAGCCACCCCTGGAACCTTCCACTATATAAAACTAAAAGTACCCAACTCGAAATCTAGCACAACAACCTCCATAAGCTAAGAATGACCCAACGAACCAGTCTGTAGGAATCAAGCAAAAAAGATTTTCCAAAACTAGCAAAGAAAAACATTTGGGATCGAACCGAATACAACACAATAAAACACCACCACACATGCCACAACACAAAGACAAAACAACATGGGGAAAAGCTCACACCAATAAATCTCACCATGTGTCGCAGTTATTAAGAGCCGATCATATCATGAGCTCTCACTGGAGGGCCTAGGACATGGACTTCGAAGAACACATAGATATAATCAAAGCAAGAAATCAGAGATTAAAGAATCACTCAGAGAACTAAAGGGAGTACTTAATTCAAAAACTCCCCTCTTCTCTTCCTCTAAACTTTGTAAAACAAAAAGGAGCTTGAAGGAAATGACAACTCCCTAGAAGGAACTCTAACCTTGAAACCTGTATCCCATCCTGAATAAAAAAAGGAAACAGACCAGCAAAACAAGGCGCTACAAGAACGACAAACAAAGCTCTAAAAGGGAGTGGAAATATTAAAGAAATTGTGGGATGGGACAAAAAATGAAATCGAACACTTATCCAATAACCAGGAATAGGGATGGGGTATGACAAGCTTTCAGATCATCAGCTTGGATGACAACTTAGAATTATCCTTACCTGGAAGACAGCCTGTGAAAACTACACAACGCTCACACAACGATATCAAACACATTTTTCCCCAACACCTCAAAAGTAGACCAACAATCCGGAAATTTGGGCCACTAGAAAATACCCCACCACTCACCATTCATCACTGCGAGAGGAAGGAGCAGAATCCACGTGACCTGGTCTTGCTCCCCATCTTCCCACGCATACTAGCCGCACCTTTTCCCCACATGAACAGAGCCGACAAAAACCTCTCCAAATTACAAGAGCGCATCGAAACTCCAACGACAAGATACGCAACCTACCTTCCACCCATGCCATATAGTTAAAACACTAGGTGCCACAAATAGACAAGTAACTGAAAGACACAAGGGAAAAACAACAAACTACATAGTTCATGTTAAAGGAATAACCACTCAGACTTACAAGCGGACTCGTCTCATGTGCAACCCTATTGAAAAGCCATGTCATGCACATGTCTTCATTGAGTCCTAGTACTCATGACTTAGATGCCAACCCACAGCTACTAGACCCCCCAGTCCAACAAAAACGTTCCAACTTAGAGTTGAAGGGGAATAGACTAAAAATCTTCTTGAAAAAGAGAGAAAGAATGGCACAATGGTAAGCGCAAAAACCCTCTTCTGACGAGCGACCAGGTGGTCATTATCCCTCCAGCATTAACAGGGGCGATTCTAACGTTGAAACCACTCTGAAGTCAACGTCCGGGAATCCGACACCTATCTTCTGACCGCCACAGGCATTTCATGGATCATCAGCCGTTACAAACCTTCTTCAACCTGCCGGACAGCTAATTACATCACAGCACCTACCTAAAATAAATAAAAAAATTTACATAAAGAAATATTATGTCACAAAACCTCGAAAATACTTGAAGCAATCAAGAAAAGCCCGGAAAGAAACCACCTTATAGAAAAGCAATTAGAGAGGAATAAAAAAAAAGGATACACTGTGAAAACAAAAACCCTAGACACAGCGAAGGCAACACATACAAATCACCTTTCGCGGATCAGGAAGCGCCACACATCTCTCAATAATAACCTTTCTTAAGTTATTTACTTCGTCCACCACTCCCAACATCAAAAGGATCTGGACTGGGATTGGAGAATGGAACTAGGAAACAATCCATATATATACTGTCTACAAGAAAAATATTCGCCATCAAAAACAGGCACCAACTCAAAGTGGAAGCTGGAAAAAGCTATTCCAACGCCCAAATGGTACCCAAAAACCAACCGCAAGAATTGTCCCATTCTACTATCTAGAACAAATATATATCCAAGTACAATCCTACATCAGAAACAAGATCAACGTCAGGGCCCATTAACATCTTATCAAATGGAACTTAAGCATGAAGTACTTTCAATCAATACATAAATATCCCCCTCTTCCTCCCTCCCATCCATGAACCAAAACTCCAGCTTGCACCAACCCTTACTAACACAATCCTGAAAGCACCTTAAGGCAAACGATTAATCCCCAGCCCATGCTCATAGTGGCCAGACCCCTCAAACCCCCCTAGCCCTTTTGATTTTTTTTAATTTATTATGTATGTGTATGACTGTACAGTCTGCTGCAAGTTCCAGTGTACCTGTGTCGTGCAATGTCCGCGGAGGTCCGAAGTAGTTTTCGTCTCGGACTTCCCCCTGGAACTGGAGTTTTTCCGGAATTGGAGTTTCAGACGGTTTTTCGCCACCATGTGGGGTGTTGGGATCGAACCCGGGTCCTTGTAAGATCCGCTGGTCGGCGCTCTTAACCGCTTTGTTTTTAGGCCCACTCTGCTCAGCCCCCCCCCCAGCCCTTTGGCTAGATCATGCTGAGCAAATACCCAATAAACCCCGAGAGGACATCTGAAACTGAACCAACCCCTATTATATCATCAAAAATGGATCCGAACAGACCTTGCTACTGAATATTCCATCCACCATTAAGCGAACCTATACTTCTTGTACTCCAACCTTGTCTTGGACCCAACATTCTCCAAAATCGCCCCCATACTGGGACACAGAAAAAAAAAAAAAAAAAAACAGAAAAAAAAATCAACAAAACACAAACGGAGTGTAAAAAATGCCAATAAGTCTGCCAGGCACCATAGTGCAATTAAAGTCCAGATTCACAAACCGAATACGCCCTTATTTTTACATACAGGAACACATGGAGACTACACATCCTGGATAAAGAATGGCGTTTAAGGCCGACTTAAGGAAAATAAAGCCAAGAAACGCAATAAAAGCATTCCTGTGAACATCTAACCAAACATGACAATACACCACCAACAAAACCTCTATGGTTAATACTTTAAAAGCTGTTCTAAGAAGGAAGTTTATTAGCCCTTCTGGTCTACCTACTTTAGTTTAAAAAAAAACCAACAACAAAAGCACATAATGATTTCTAAACATGCCACTACAATAAAAACCCACTTTTGAGAACCAATCAAACCACATTTAGTGTACCCCTAAAAATCCCACACCGCCAGGCAGAACCAAAAAATCACCCCCGCAAGCCACTTGCATACAGACGACCCCGCATCAACTTTCTAATACAAAGAATCAAGGCCGTCCTAAACGTTGCTTCTTGCAAGCCTAACAAGATCGCCAGCCCTCTAGCCCAGGTAACCAAAAGAAAAAAAATAGAGCACTCCAAATTTCCACTTTAGGATGGCTGAGGAAAAGGCGAAAATATGTTTTACAACAAGAAAGATCCGTCCCCAAATCCTCTGGGACGATTCAAAAAACCTAACACTCGACGAAATTTGAAAAACCTAAGAGAAAGGATGTACTATTCGCAATCTGGGAATTCACCCACGCTTAATCAAAAAGACCGACTGACAGCCTTCAACCACCCAGCACCCCTCATAATTCTTTGGAGGGACAACTGATAAAATTACACTTATTTAAAAACCCTTCCCACCAAAAAAAAAAAAAAATCCAGGCCCAAATGGATTCACAACACAATTTTATATAAACATTTATCGAGATTTACAAGCCATCACTATTCAAAACGTTCATGACGGCCTACAGAAGGAAAGCTACCAAATTCCTTCTTACCAAAGGCAGCATTACCCTTACCTAATACCAAAACAGGCCACCGACTACAACCAAAGAAAAAGAACAACTATACAGCCCCCCGCCTTCATTACCCCATGAAAATTAGACGCAAAACACTCACTCAGCCACACAATCACCTTGCAAACCGCATACAGACCCACATCTAAAAAATCATCCACCTCCCATGACCAAGTTGGCTTATCCCAGCGATGCTAGGAGATGTTTAAACATCTACATAACATCAATACGTATCACAAAACAAATACAATGGACTGAAGGAAAAAAACACTCTTTGATCCATCTAGTTGACACACTGAAAAAAGCTCTTTGACAATAATCCCGCATCTCCCCTGTTTAAGTTTTCTAGTAGGGGGGCATATTTGTTGTACCTTGCTCAATGGGGACTACGGCTCCCGCGTCCCTCCGGGGACCACTCTCCAGGCGACCTCTTCCTGGTTTTTCCTTATTTTCTCCGGTTGGTCGCCCTCTCCGGTGCTTTCCCCCAGGCTGGACCGGTGGGACTGGCCGGCTCCTTTGGGCCCCCCCCCCCTGTGTCGGATCTTGGGCGGCCGCTGTGGGGACCACTCCTCAAATATCCCAAAGCTATGTACAATTACCCAACCACACAGCCAACACACATCATTCCTTAACGAAGCAAAGCTTATGATTTTCGTATTCCCTCTAATTAGGCCAGGAACCTGTGCAAAGCTGCCCCCGTATTGCCCTCTCTTTCAATATTAGTGCTTGAAACAATCTGTGCTATAGGCAAAAGGACAAGAAAGGAAAGTAGAGGATGTAATAACTGGAAAAGAGGAAGTTAAGATACCTTTTGCAGATGCACATGAGATTATACATAAGGGATGCTAAAAAACTGCACAACCAGAAAACTCCTAGAAACGATTACAGAGTTTCAGATAGTAAAGTGTTGTAATACAAAATTAACCTAAAAAATCAGTAGCCTTTTCTTTACACCAACCACACACAACAGATATAAGGAATATAAGGAGACAGTTACCACTCATCAATAGACATCAAAAAATAACATACCTAGGAACACACCTACCAAGACACCAAAAGATTTTAAACAATAATTTTAAGACCTGAAGAAGGCCATATGAAGAAGACCTCAAAAGATGGGTAAAAACCTCCACATGCTCGATTGCGACAAATAATTAGTAAAAATGTCCATCTTACCAATCTCAAATTAATTCCACAGATTCAATCAATCCCAGTTAATTCCCCAAGATTTTCGTTACAGGCTTGGAAAAAATTCTTAAATTCATGTGGAAAAAAACCACAAATACCCGAATGACAACGCAACGCTCCGAGGGAAAAAGCGCCAATACAGGCAGGGGATCTATACCAGCTATCAAAGGATACACAGGGCCTATAAATTCATAAAAAACAGCTACGGTATGGCACACACAACAGTGGCCATAGACCCATGAACAAAACCTGGAAGACTCCATAAACTTGATCACATACGTTTTGCCACCATCGTATTTGACAAATGGCCAGAAACACATGAAGAAAGACACATTCTTCTAGAAAGTGATGTCGGCAAACGGGATCACAACTTGTAGAAAGAATAAAATTAAACAATACCTACTTCACCCTGAAACCAAAATCAACTCCAAATGGATCAAAGACCCTCACTAACACGAAACTATGAAGGTGATAGGAGATAAAAGTTGGAGAGCAACATTACAAGCACAGAAGCTAGGGAAAAGACTTTATTTAAGATTATTATTGTTTGTTATTATTTTCAGTAGAATGTACTGTGATTCAGGTTTCACAGGTTGTAATGCTGTGGGGGTCGAAGCAGTGTGATCCCTTGGATGATCTCGGAAAGAGTTTATAGACATTCTAAGCACAAGGTGCATGGGAAGGTCCTGCAAGAGCAACTTAACCACTAAGCTTCTCCGAGCCCAGGAAAAACTCTGCTATAATAGACCTAGCACTAGCACATGAATAAGGCTTAATTCACAATGGGATTATTGACTAAAGCTGTATAACAAAATCCAGAGTAAAAAAACACAGAAAGGTGGGGAAGACATGCCATAATCGACAGACATAACTTCCAATTCTCTCAAAAAAAAAAGAAGAGAAGTAGAGAAAAGAGAGGAAGAAGAAGAAAGACCATAAGAGAGGTAGAAGCTGAAAACTTCAACGTGAGGTAAATAGAGATGTGCAGATACACTCTTAAAAAATAAATGTTCAACAATCGCTAATAATTAAGTAAAATGCAATTAAAACCACTTTAAGATATTCATCTCCCAGGATAAGAGGTGCTATGATCAAGAAAACAAATGACACCTAAGTGCTGGAGAGGTGTGGGGAAGGGAAGGGTAACATCATGCCATTGCGTGAGTTGGGAGAGGGTTGGCGGGTTTGAAATCTTAAATTATTCTAGCAGAACGCACTATGGAAGCAGTATGGCAGAACCTTTAAAAGATTCATTGAGCCTAACCTGAACCCACGCATACCGCTCTGGGTATATATCCACAGACTCTTCCCTACCACACAGATAAATGATAGCAGACATGTTTATTGCAGGCTCTCTTCACAATAGCATATAGCGCACCAACCCAAATGCCGCTATTCACTGCCGAAGTTGATAGAGACAATGTGGTAATTATACACAATGGAGTTCTATGCAGTGTTGAAAGAAAGAAGATCATCAGGATAATTTCGCAGGTAAATGATGGAACTAGACAGATTTTATGCTAAGTGAAGTTACACCCATCGTCCCAGCAAGAAAAACAAAGTGAATGGTATCCTTCATCTGTGGAGTCGCTAGTTACCAAAGTCACCTCAGTTGTTAGGTCTCAACACGGGCAATATCTAATGATACTGTCCTCATGATCGACGAAAACAACAGTGCCCTCCTTATATTGGCAATCCTAGGACAGGTTTCCAGTGAACCTAAACCTACCATTTATTAGACTCGGACTTTTTGGTATCGTGTGAGGGTTATCTATGCATCTCATTTAAGAGTATATCAAATTAACACGGAAAGAGTGAATCAAGAAAATATGATATGGAAATACAACAGTTGTTTTTTTTTTTTTTTCAAGATTTTTATTTTTTATTTTGTTTATCAAAGTAATACATTTTAATCTAGGTGCAATGTTTCAGGCCGTGTTGTGTAACTTACGCCATTTCGGGTGCTTAATGGACGCATCACTTAATGCCTCCATACAATTTGGCAAGGGACCTTTCAGGGATACACATTTTTCACTTGCCCTAACCCGAGTACAACCAAGTCTTATGGGGCTGATCGCATTGAAGGGCAACTCTTGAAATGTCCTGAATGTGGGTCACCAATCTTCCTGTCAGGGAGGTCTTGGGACCAACTAAGTGGGACTTCAGTCAAGTGTCCAGTCTAAGAGAAAGCTGCTCATGTTCAATGAAGGGAAGCCTATGTCTAGCAGGACCTGATTTTTTTCTCAAATGGTGGAACTGGTAATGAAAAGTAACGAAAGAGCCAGGGACCCCCCGCCTTCCACCCCACCCAAAAAAAAAAAAAAACCTGAGAGACACCTGAAGACCAACCTCCTAACTGACCTATGAAAAACAAAGACCTTGGTTAATATTAGGCTTACTGTTCGCCTTAAGCATCCCAAAAGGAAAGTAAAACCCAGAAATTAACATAATCCAGCATAAGACCATGAGAAAGAAATTGTACTCAGATAAACAACTGAATCTCTTAGTAACAAAGACAAAAGAAAAAAAAGACGAGGAACACTGATGTGTTTGGCCTGTCTTCACTTCCGTACCCCGTGAACGTGGCATTTAACTCTAGGTGCCACTGCATTTTGCCACTCTTCAAAAACATAAAACACAAGCTTTTTAACCTCCACATATGGACTGAAGAAATTGTCTCTTCCAAGAACCCTGCCAAATTCTTTCCAATGCCAAGATGGTGGACCTGCTGAGAAACCCAGCTTGTGGATAAGCAGCTAGAGGATATCGCTATCCTCACCGAATATAGATGCCAATTTTGGACTATGGGCTGTATCATGGAGGGCCAGTACAAGGGAAACCAAGATAGGAGCAGGCTTACATGATGGACTTCACTTTGAGTGACCATGGGAGGGAAAAACCCAGTGGACCCACTTACGGGAGGGATGTAGCAGATTGTCTTTTGCTTGCCAAGGAGGAACTCCCTCTGAGCCTCCTTAAGGAAAAACATGACATCTTTTAGAACAAAAAAAAAAAATCCTCCAATTCAGGTGATTGGTGTATGTATGTATATATTAGTATATGATGTACCACTATAGTATATATATATAGATATATATTTAGTATTACCCTCCATATCTATCTATAATACTGAAGCAAGCACTAAGTTAGACCGAGAACCCAACAACCAAAAAGAACTAGGAAAAAAATCTGGAAGGACTAGAAAAAGATGAAGACATGTATGATAGCGTGCAAGGCTCAGGTGGGTGGGGCTGCAGGGAGAAAAGGAAGTACTCTCAATTTTGCAAAACATGAGTGTGATTTTATGGAAAAATTTACTAACCAATAGAAAAGTAAGTACAAAAGATGGGTAAAGAGCTAGCTGAACAGAGACTACCGTGAGGAAGCCGAACCAGATGGCTGAGAAACCCATCTAATGCTGTTCAACATTCATCTCAGATTAAGGAAATGCCGGAGCAGAGTGTTGGTTTGCATCATCTTTACCCTATTGCTCTGGGAGGCAGAGGCACGGCAGACTTTGTGAGTTCAAGGCCCAGGCCTCGTCTCACAGGTTGAGGTCAGAACAACAACTGGGGCTACAGGGAGACCCTGTCTTGAAAATACCAAAAAAAAAAAAAAAAATTAAGGAAATGCAAATTAAAACCACTTTAAGATATCATCTCACTCTGATAACACAGGATAAGACCAAGAAAACAAAAGACACCAAATGCTGGAGAGGTTGTGTGGAAAGGGGAACACTCATCTGCTGGTGGTGGAAATGTAAGCTTATACAACAACTATGGAAAGCAGCGTGGAGAACCATTAAAGGACTCAAAACAAGCCTACCACTGGACCCAGCCATACCACTCCTGGGTATATATCCACTAGACTCATCCTTCTGCAAAGATACATCCATAGCTATGTTTATTGCAGCTCTCTTCACAATAGGGAAGAGTTGAAACCAACCTATCACAGCCCCCCCCAAAAAAAAAACTGGGGAATGGTTTCCTTCATTTGTGGATGTTAGCACTAAATCCCCAGTCGAAAGGCAAGCTGAGTGATGTTATTGCTATATTTCTTTCTATCTGAAAGCAACTGTGCTGTTATAATGTGAATCTCTTAATGGGTCCTAGAATTACCTTACCACTTATTTTCAGACATGGTAATTAATGTATATGGGTGGATGGTATTCGTATTTTAGAGTAACATAAAATTAAAGGAGAAAATGTGAATTTCTAGACATATTTTGGAGTTAACACACAGCTTATTCCCAGAGAACATAATTCTGGTGCATATATAACATTTATATGGGCATATTTTGGAGCAATACAAATGTAGGGGGAACAACAACAACATAAGGACTGGATCAAAGAATGGACTGATACAGTTAAGTTCTGCCCAAAGCAATAAACCTCTGCAGAGAAAAACTTTAAAAAGACTGAGAGAAACATATAGGACATATATGGCAGAATGCATTTACTGGGGTGGGGAATATGTCTAAATTTAACTGAAAATGATATATGAAACACACAAAACATCAATAAAAGTATTCTATTTAAAAAAACCGGATCACAACTCATAGAAGAATAAAATTAAATCCCTACCTCTCACCCCTGTACAAAAATCAGCTCCAAATGGATCAAAGACCTCAACCTGAAACACAAAACTATGAAGGTGGTAGAAGAAAATGTTGGCAGCAACCTACAAGACATAGGCATTGGAAAAGACTTTCTAAATCAGACAGCAGCTGCACAGGAAATAAGGTCAACAACTGACAAGTGGGAGCTCATAAAACTCAAAAGCTTCTGTACAGCTAAAGAAACCAGCCTTGGCTGGGCGTGGTGGTGCACACCTTTAATCCTAGCACTTGGGAGGCAGAGGCAGGCAGATCTTTGTGAGTTCAAGGCCAGCCTAGTCTACAGAGTGAGTTCCAGGACAGCTGGGGCTACAGGGAGACCCTGTATCGAAAAGACAAAATGGGCACTTATTTGATCACTTGATTGAACATACAAGCCCCCAGCCCACCCCTGCTGAATTAGTGGGAATGAAGGAGAGCTGTTGGTGGGGTTTGGGCACTCGTGGCTGTATACAAATTGTTTACATGAAAGATGGCTTGTAAACGTCGATAAATTATCACCTATTACTAAAAAATGAAAAAAAAACAACCCTGAGAGAAAGATGCAGACAGTTTTCGAGAATGCTGGGGGGTGGAAGGGGGAAGGGAAGGGGAAAATATATGCCCATAACTGAATGTGGAAAATGAGTTTATGAAATTACAAAAAGCATCAATAAATAAATAATATAAAAAAAAAAATAGAAAAACCAAACAAAAAAGAATTAAGAAAAAAAAAAAAAGGACGGTTCTCCAGCCGCCATGTGGTGCTGGGGATCGGAACTTGGTCCTCTGGAAGAGGCCTCGGTGCTCTTAAACCTCTAGGGCCATGCGTGGGACGTTCAGCCCCCAATATCCTTCATTTTTTTTTTTT
>VZQC01004461.1:553438-573960 GCA_009823505.1 Rhizomys pruinosus
CGTACAACAGAAAAATTATAGAGAACATTTGTATGTGCCAATCCCAAAGTTATTGTTATACAGATTTTATGTAGAACAAACGTGGACAACAGCAATTTATATCTCCGTTTAACTCAGATGCATTACCGTTTTTATCAGAGCCTGTAAACGAATGTTGTTCAATATACACATATTTACTTTTACTGAGTCCTAAGCCACAATGTAACCTGAATACAGTGCCTGGGCAAAACTGGATACTTATTGAACTCACGTCAATTAAATATGCATTAATCGAATATACACCCATGTCCTTCTCCCGCCCCTCTGGCACTTCCCAATTCACCATTTCAGTCAGTTTTCTGATGCAGTCTTTCTGTTGTTGTTCTTTTACTATGCATCCCTCTCCATGAGAAATATTTATATCTGGGCTATTGGCACTAGCATCCACATATGAGGGACACCATTTGTCGTTTGTTTTTCTGGGACTGTGTTACTTCACTTAATATAATGTTTTCTAGCTCCATCCATTTACTTGCAAAGTTCATATGTTGTCCCTCTTTACCGCAGCATAGAACTCGATTGTAAACATGTACCACATTGAGAACCGTCTTTAACTCCAGTTACAGGGGAATCCGATGCTCTCTTCTGACCTCAGCAGCCTTGCACGACACGGGTGCATGAACCTACATGCAGACAGTACACTCATACACATAAAAAATAAATTTAAAAAAAAGAAAGGATATGGGGGGCTGGGGAGATGGCTCAGTGGTTAAGGGTACCAACTGCTCTTGCAGAGGACCTGGGTTCGATCCCCAGCACCCACATGGTGGCTGAGAACCATCTTTAACTCCAGTTCCAGGAGAATCCGACACCCTCTTCTGACCTCTGTGGCATTGCACAGCATGGGTGCACAAATCTACATGCAGACAGTACACTCATACACATAAAAAAAAAAAGGAAAGGCTATCAAAATCTGTGGCTTTCCAGATTACATGATTGAAAAATTCACCTACTTTCATCTTTCTGGTAATGACAACAAAATAATTACCTGCCCCCAGATGGATTGTGCCCAGTACCCCAAATATTGGTCTTGTAACAGCTGAAGGAGGGACATCTTTTTTGGCTGCAAGGGTGACCTCTGTGGACACTCGGCCAGTGGTAAGTACATCATCTGCTCCGTCCTCACAAGGTTCCATGTAAAACTTTTCAGGTGTAATATGCAGCTTCAGTGGCTTGGACGTAGACCCTGGCCGCCATCCTGCACTCTTCCTCTTTGCTCCACCCACATCACACCACAATGCCAATCCCACCAAAATTCTTAACACACAAAGTAACAATAAATAAAATTCTTTTCAAAAAATTATTGGGTCTGGAGAGATGGCTTAGTGGTTAGAGTACTCACTGGCTGCTCTTGCAGAGGACCCAGGTTCAGTTCCCAGCTCCCACATGATGGCTAACAACCATCTATTACTCCAGTTCCACGGGATACAATGCCCTGTTCTGACCTCCACGGGCATTGCAGGACATGGGTGCACTTATATATATGCAGGTAATACGCTCATAAACCTAAAATAAAGAAATAAAATATAAAAATACGTATCTGGCCAGGCAAGGTGGTGCACACCTTTAATCCTAGCACTGGGGAAGCAGAAGCAGGAAGATCTCTATGAGTTCAAAGCCAGCCTGGTCTACAGAGTGAGGTCCAGGACAGCTGGAACTAAAGGAAGACCCTGTCTCAAAAAGACAAAAAATTGTACCTGCTAATCTCTGCCAATTGGTTTTATGATGAAGATGATACAGGATGCTAATCTCTGCCAATTGGTTTTATGATGAAGATGATACAGGAATATCAGGGTGTCTTTGAGAGCAATGGAGCCTTCCTCAGCTCTGCTGTGCTTAGCTTGAGAGGCTGGAGTCCAGGAAACACAATGGCCACAAAACCCACCTCAAGTCAGAGGCTTTCAGGCTCTTGTCTCGCACGTATTTGAAGAATGAGAATTCATGGATCACAAAGGGAGAGCTTTAGAGAGGAGGATTTTATTATAGGGAGCTTAGGCTAGAGAAAGCACAGGGCTCCCTTGAGAATGGGATTCCACTGAGTCTTGTCACTCAGCAGTTAATGAGGATTTAGTGGAGGGAGGAAGGGAGGGGGAGGTGAGCTGGTCAGTCCAGTCTTCACTCCAGGTGTCCAGGTCCCTCGAGGGCCTAGGCTCAAGGTCCTGGTTATGTCCTCAATGTGTGGACATGATAAGAAATAAACAGACTGCTTATTGGCAGTCTCAGCTTCTGGTTATACATAGCTTCAGATTAGACAGATCTGGTATCTCTAGCCTCAGAGACAAGATTACTGGAAGATACAAAGAATTTGAGGGGTCTTTGCCCTAAGCTGCCTAGCCATTTTCTACCTCCTGCTCTTATCAAAGACTCCACAGCTATTTAACCATTCAACGGAGATTAATGTTAAGACCATCCATGACAACCCTATTAAAATCTATCTTTATGGCCAGGTGTGGTGGTGCATGCCTTTAATCCTAGCACTTGGGAGGCAGAGGCAGGCAGATCTCTAGGAGTTCAAGGCCAGTGAGGTCTACATAGTGAGTTCCAGGACAGCTGGGGCTACAGGGAGACCCTGTCTCAAAAAAAAAACAAACCACCAGCCACAGGGAGACCCTGTCTCAAAAACACCAAAAAAAAAATCTATCTTTACTCTCTGAGACCTTCTTCCAACCACCTCTTCTAATCTAACAAAATGTCAAAAATAACTTCCAAGAGGCTGATACAATAAAAAGTTGGGTATTTTGTCAGCCATTTCCTCCCGTGGTGCCTGTTCTGGCCTTAACTCTTCTACTTAACCTCACCCCTCACTTTCAGCATCCAATAAATTCAACTGGAAATGATTCAACACCAAGTAAGCAAGCTCCTCCTGATATATGGATTCATATACTAGCCTCTGGCCCGAAGAGCAGGCCCTGCCTACCCACCACAGGACTAGGGGACCTCCTAATCCAGCAGTGTCCCCATTCATCAGTAAGAAACCAAACTATGTCAATGCCCATCAATCCCATGCTCCTCATCTCATTTTTGTTTATTTATTTTTATGTTTTATATGTATATGTACGTGTGTGTGTGTGTGTGTGTGTGTTGCCCACATGTATATAAGTACACCTGTACCTATCGAGGTCAGAAGAGGGTGTCGGTCCCCTGGAACTGGAATTAGAGATTGTTGTTAGCCACTGTGTGGGTGCTGAGAACCAAACCTGGGTCCTCAGCAAAAGCAGCTAGTGCTCTTACCCACTGAGCCATCTCTCCTGCTCCCCCATCTCATTTTCTATAAAAATCATTCCCCTGTTTCTTTTTGTCTATAAACAAAAAGTCTGGGGCTGGAGAGATAGCCTAGTGGTTAAGAGCACTGACTGCTCTTGCAGAGGACCCGGGTTCGATCCCCAGCACCCACATGGCGGCTGAGAACCGTCTGTAACTCCAATTCCAGGAGAACTCCAGTTCCAGGGGAATCCGACACCCTCTTCTGACCTCCGCGGCATTGCACAACACGCGTGCACAAACCTACATGCAGACAGTAGTACACTCATAACACACACACACACACACACACACACACACACATTATATATAAATGCTAGAAATGTTAGAATCCACCCCCTCCAGGTGTTTCTGTGAAAAGCTTACAGGCCGTGTCCAGGCCCTGAAGCTTTTCTCCTCCCACAGATCTCACAAAAGCCAAATCTTTGCCCACCCTTGCTGCCTAGGACTCAGAGGCAACATGGATGTGGTCACATGCCACAGGTCAAATACTAAGTAAGCTTGTTCTCTCATTGTACAGTACTTCCTCTTCCCTGAGAAACCTTTCAGAATAGATACCTCACTCTGTCTAGTGGAACTGAGGCCTCTCACATTGGACCCCCTGACATATTGTTTGCTATAGTGTTAATAAAGCTCTCAACTGAAGGACAAGTTAGCTCTGCTTTGTTCTCAAGCCCCATGTTCTCTTCTCCGTCCCCAAAACCTAACAGCAACTCCAGCTCTCACAGACCTGTTATCTGATCCCCCAGTTTGTGCATCGTGGTGTCAGCAGTGGACGGACACAGGTCTAGACCACAGACCACACAGGGAGCCGCCAGGAGCTCTTTTCAGAAAGCTTCACTCAGGCAAAACCAGGATTTGCAGCTTTGACAAAGAAATGAATTTTAAGATGAGCCAAATATGAAGCATTTATATTTATTAAAAGCATAAAGTTGCTATGAAAGAGAGAGAATAAAACCATACCCAATGTGCTGGACAGCTTTAGGGTCAACTTGACATACCTGGGTTGAAGGAGCCTCAATTAGGGAATTGGCTCCATTGGACTGGCCTGTGGCCACTTCTGTGGAGTAGTTTCTTAATTGTTGAGTGATGTGGGAGGGACCAGCCCAGTGTGGGCAGTGCCACCCCTGGGCAGGTGGCTCTGTACTGTAGAAGAAAGCTGACTGAGGGGCTGGAGAGATGACTGCTCTTGCAGAGGATCTGGGGCAGCTGAGAACCATCTTTAACTCCAGTTCCAGGGGAATCTGACACCCTCTTCTGACCTCCGAGGCATTGCACGACACGGGTGCACAGACCTACATGCAGACAATACATTCATACACATACAAAAAAATTAATTAAAAAAAGAAAGCTGACTGAGCATGGGCCAAGGGGGCAAGCCAGTAAGCAGCATTCCTCCATGGCCTATGCTTCAGGTTCCTGCCCTGAGTTCCTACCTTGGGCTCCCTTAGTGATGAACTGTGACCTGGGAGATAAGGGCCAATAAACCCCTTCCTCCCCAAGTTGTTTTGTCGAAGCAATAGAGAAGCAAAAGTGTGGGTTTCTCCAGAGAGTTAAAATTGGGTTTCTCTACAATGGGCGTATGTAGAATTTGGGGTGGCCAAAATAAACATAGATGTGCATGTATGCGATGAGTCTTGTGGGTATATACCCAGGAGTGGTATGACTGGGTCAGGTGGTAGGCTCATTTGGGGTCTTTTAAGGGTTCTCCACAGTGGCTATATGAGTTTACATTCCCACCAGCAGTGGAAGAGTGCTCTCCCTTCCCCACAACCTCTCCAGCACTTGGTACCTTCCCAGAAAAACAAACGATGAATGATAACCCTCATATTTTCAGACTTTGTATTTTTAGTATATGGGTGGAGGGTATGTATGCATATTTTAGAGTAAAATAAAATTAAATGGAAAAATGTGAATTCCTAAACATATTTTGGAATTAGCAGTTTGTTTTCAGATGTCATAATTTTAGTATATGTGTGACATATATATAGGCATATTTTGAAGCAATACAAATCAGAGGGAACAACAACAATGAAAGGACTGGGTCAAGGAACTGACTTATTTTTGGCATTTTTGAGACAGGGTCTCCCTTTAGTTCCAGCTGACCTGGAGCTCATTCTGTAGACCAGCCTTGAACTCACAGAGATCCGCCTGCCTCTGCCTCCCAAGTGCTAGGATTAAAGGCATGCGCCACGACGCCTGGCAAGAAACTTTTTTTTTTCTTTTTTTTATTTTTATTTTTAAGGGATTCTACAATATAATGACACAGTTGTTTGCAGATAACATTGATGTTACTCAGTATGTCATACAATTGGTAAGTGGTGCATTTTGCAAGTATCTGTGTCCAAATTTTGAACAACCCAAGGTTCCCATAGTCCAGTTGGAGAAGCTTGTACGCACAGGCGTGTTGATCAGTTAGGAGTCCAGACTATATTCCTGTAGTCTCATGATTCACCCCTATCTCTCCACAGCCCTTACATTCTACCACGCCTCCTCTTCTGCAATTTGTTCCCTGGGCTTTGGGAAAGGGGCACAAGTGGGTGAGAAGAAAACAGTCTAATTTCTTTGGAGTTGTCATTTTGGACTTTAGTCTGTTCAGGTTGTTTCCCTTCATGGGTTGACAGCTTTTCCAGTGATACCATTTTTAGTCATACTAACAAAGCACAAGCTATTGGATGTACAGGCATTTAAGCAGTGCTAATTATTATGTCAAGCTAAGCTGTGAGCATAGACACAGATGCTTGGATGGTATGCTAATCCACAAACTGTGGTTTCTCTATAAAGGGTGACAAGTTCTTATTGTGGCTTATAACATCTCCTAACCACTAGAGGACATAAGCTTGTGGCATCCACTGTGAGTTATTCCTCTAAGGAGAAAGCTAATAGCCAATTAGATTTGGGATATATATAGACACTTGGCTGCCACTGTTGCACAGTATCTCCAGGCTGTTGAAGTGTAGCTGATATTGACAGAGGAGTCTTGCTTGTCTCAGGGAGACCAATATTTTGCTGTATTGCTTTAGTGGCCTTTGGTAAAGCTCTCTGGCATTTCAGAGGCCAGCTGTATGCTAGCAAGTGATGTCTCATAATATTTTTTCATGCTCATACCAGGTCTTCGACAACAGGGACTTACTGCCTTTCTCCTTGCATATATCCTACTTATAGGCAAAAGGCCTTTATAATTTGGTGGGGGGGGCGGGTTTGAATCCCCTAGCCAACATCTCCTAGGCAGAATAATTCATTGCTGAATGTCAGAGCTTTCCTGTAGTAATATATTTTGCTTAATTACACAACTTATAAACACTTTACTATTGAAGAAATACTTTTTCTTTTAAATGTGTATGTCTGCATGTAGGTTGGTGCACCCGAGTTGTGCGGAAGTCAGAACAGGGCATTGGATTCCCCTGGAACTGGAGTTAAAAACAGTTCTTAGCCTCCATGCGGGTGCTGGGAATCGAACCCAGGTCCTCTGCAAGAGCAGTCGGTGCTCTTAACCACTGAGCCATCTCTCCAACCCCACAAGAAAGACTTTTAAAAGACTGAGAAAGGCCGGGCATGGTGGGGCACGCCTTTAATCCTAGCACTCAAGAGGCAGAGGCATGCAGATCTCTGTGAGTTCAAGGCCAGCCTGGTCTACATAGCAAGCTCCAGGCCAGCTGGGTTAAGGGAGACCTTTCCTTAAAAAGATAAATAAATAAATAAATAAATAAATATATAAATAAATCTGGGAAAGGGATTTAAGACATGTATGGCAGAATGCATGAACTTGGGTGGGGTAGGGGGCATGGAAGGGGGAACGAGCCTAGATTGGACTGGGAGGTGTTGTATGAAATGCAAAAAACTTCAATAAAAATATTTTTAAAATAAATAAAAGAAAACAACATGGGGCTGGAGAGATAGCCTAGCAGTTAAGAGCACTGACTGCTCTTGCAGAGGACCCGTGTTCGATCCCCAGCACTCACATGGAGGCTAAGAACCATCTGTAATTCCAATTCTAGGAGAACTCCAGTTCCAGGGGAATCTGACACCCTCTTCTGACCTCTGCAGCATTGCACGACTCGGGTGCACAGACCTATATGCAAATAATACATTCATACACATACAAAAATAAATAAAATTTTTAAAAAAGAAAACAACATAAGAAAACCCCTCAACAAAATGGAAGTCAAGTTAAATAAAAAGTGACTTTGACTTTGAAAAAAAATAGTAATTTGGGGCGGCTCTCAAGTTTCATCTCTATAGGTAGCTGAGAATCATCCCACACACACCCTTAATATTGCTCAGACATGTAGTTTATAATGGTTGAAAGTTGAAGAATTTTCTTCTGTAAATAAAGCTGTAAGGTGGATTGTAAGGTGGATTTCCAGGAGAGGATATGGTTTGGATTTGGAAGTGAGGGGGGATGCTAGAAACTCAAGGCTAGCTGTAATTCTGATCCTACATAAACATGGACTGTGTACTGTCCTTGACAAGCTGTCTTGGAAACATGTGTTGTCTCTGTCAGCAGTGCTCACTTTGTCCGTGGTGTCTCACGTTGTTTACTGCATCAGCAGGAAAGACAGGCCAAACTTTCTTTCTCATGCTCTCCCTGCCACATCCTTATAATTTTTCCTATCTGTCTGTGCTGTCTCAAAGGGACCTGTGTGTAAGGGACCAAGAGGCAGAGAATTCTCTGATATCCTAGAAGCTTCGACTTATTCAACCTACCCAATTTCCATCCATCTGTCTACCTAGCTTAGTTATACAGCTGGACCTGATCTTGCGCCAGGTGCCTACAGCCTCAAGAGTCCTGTACCTCAACCTTGAAGCTCAGCTCAGACCTGAAAATCCTCTGGCTTAATTCTGAGGCCAGATCTTCAGCAGCTAGCTGACAGGGTTCTTTACCTAACACAAAGCACCCTGAAACACTTCACATCATCATAAATCTTCTGCCTCTACCTCCATTAAAGAGGTCAGTAATTTGCCCCAGGTCACATTACTAGTATATATCAGAGACAACATTTGAACCTGGCTGTCTTGTTGCCGACACTGTCCTAACAAGCCTCACCCAGTAGAACTGCTCAGAACACAGTCTGGCAAGTGACAGTGCCAGGATTTAATTTTTTATTATTTTTTATTTTATGTGTGAGTCTTTTGCCTGTAGGTATGTAAGTACACCCATGTTTTGCAATGCCCGCAGAGGTCAGAAGAGGGTATGAGATCCCCGAAACTGGGATTATAGACAGTTGTTAGTCACCATGTAGATGCTGTGAACCAAACCTCGGTCTTCTGCAATAGCGGCCAGTGCTCTTAACGGCTGAGCCATCTTTCCAGCTCTGGTGCCAGGATTTAAACCCAAATCAATACCAGGCAATTAGCAAGAAGATGGTGGTGGTGCTGCTGCTGTCATAATGGAGTAGCTAAGCAACTGAGAGAGAATTGCCAAGTACAGAGCATCACTATTTCCTCAACAGCATCCCTTTCCTTCTGCTCTAAATGGTAGACAAAATTATCACAACTTCTCTTACTTAATAACTCTTCCTTCTGATATAGTGTCATCTACAGCTTGCCCATTAGCTCAGAATCCACCCTCTGGAACTACACAAAGTCTGAACTCATATGGCTGCCCTCCCAACATTTAACTGCATTACCTCATCTCCCATGATAGGGGGCAGGCATGAGACTTTTTTTTCATCCTTTCAGTGCTTCAGCCAAATTAGTGTTCACTGAGGCAATTTGCTGCAGCAATTCAGAGCATGTGTTTGAGGATCTTCTATTTACTAGCAGGTGAATTTAAATTCCTCTCAACACCCATGGCCCAGATACCTCACCTGCATGTCAAGTAATTCTGCACTATTAGCATTTGCCTGGCAATTGTTGTTTCATAAATTTATTGCTCTCTTTAGGATTGTTACTCCCAATGCATCTAATTTAGTTCTGGCAGATTCTTTCTACAAGAGAAACAAACATGTTCAGAATACAACAGAATACATAAACAACAGGATTTCTGATTCCAGCATTTTGCAACATCAGAAAAAGTAGGCTAGATGCTTCCCCAAGAGGATCTGATTTCCAGTAGGGCATTGCAACAATCACACCTACTACTTATTACAACCGTGGGGTTGGTTTGGACAGAGTGTGAGTGCCCCCTAGTGTATATTTCCTGAATGACTAGTCAGCAAGGTGCCTTTTTTTTTTTTCACTATAGATACAGCTTGAGCCTTTTTTTTTTTTAACCTAAGTGGTAGCGGGGGATTTGGAAATAATGCCCCACTAAATTTTTAAAATAAGGAGAAAAAACAGCATTTGAGACTCCCCCAAGAATGATGTCATTTTCTTTCCTGAGCAATGAGCAAAACGATAAATGATGTGCTTAGTAAGACAAAGTACTTCTGTTACTCCCAAGCTGCTGTCCCAATGCTGTTTAGTGTGAGAGCTAAATAAGCCTCGAATACTGAATCTCAAATAAGGCTCTCCCAAACACAGGCAGCACCGGACCTCTACAAATTTCCCCATGTGTGCTCAAGCCCCTAAATAACTTAGTTCCTGGAGGCACAAGCAGGAATCCAGGCTTCGTGCCAGCTGTAAGAAAAGGAAAGCACACTTTCTCCTTCCAAGCTTACCTACCCAAGGTACTTGACCCCTTGCACTTCACAGTCTGTAGAAGACATATATTCATCCTTGTGAAGGGACTGTCAGGTAGAAAGGATGAGAGTTCTTCCCAGTTCCCCCAAGCCTGTCCCATCCCAGCCTTAAAAATACCTGGAAATTATAAGTTGTTGAGAATTTAAAAATGTAAATGTTTTTATTGGAATTAAATTGTCTGATACAAAGCATTTAAGGGGCTCATCAGGTAAGAGTACTTGCTGCTCAAGTCCCCAGTTCCCACATAAAAAGCTGGATGTGGCTGCACAGGTACCTGTAACCCCAGTGCTGGACAGTAGAGGGACCAGAGATGGGAACCATGAGGCTTGTTGGGTACAAACCTAATTCCAGGCTCAGTGAGAAACTCTGTCTCAAGGGAATAAGGTATAAAATGATAGAGCAGGACACCGAAGTCATACTCTGGCCTCTAAGTACATGCATGCATACATACACATGAACATACCACACATATGTCATACACACACACAAAAGTGCATCTTAATTTTAACTACAAATAATAAAAATAAAGCATTTCAAACATTCCCATATTGACTTTTGGTCCTGTCGCCTTTTAAAGAACAAAGCAGAGCAAAGGACCTGCCTCCAAGATGGATCAGAGAGCAAAGGACCCGCCTCCAGGATGGATCAGAGAGCAAAGGACTCGCCTCCAGGATGGATCAGAGAGCAAAGGACCCGCCTCCAGGATGGATCAGAGAGCAAAGGACCCACATGCAGGATGGATCAGAGATCAGAGGACCCGCCTCCAGGATGGATCAGAGAGCAAAGGACCCGCCTCCAGGATGGATCAGAGAGCAAAGGACCCGCCTCCAGGATGGATCACAGAGAGAAAAAGAAAAAGAAAAAAAAAAAAAACAGGATCAATAGAATGAATATCTATCTACCTACCTACATATATATATAGAGATCTGTGTCCTGGGTTACCTCCGGAGAGATTTCATTGTGGGAGTCCTCTATGGGACTGATTTTGGTGGGGATTTCTTATTTGCTTTTCCCATGTTGTTGATTTTTCTTTGTGCTTTTGGCATGTGGATTTGATTCCTTTTGTGTGTGATCTGATGTGAAATTCGTGTTTCTTCTTGAGAAAAAAATTAATTTTTAAAAAAGGAAAAAAAGAAAGAAAGCAAGAAAGCAAGCAAGAAAGAACAAACCAGCCAGGTATGGTGGCACACAACTTTAATCCCAGCACTTGGGAGGCAGAGGCAGGCAGACCTCTCTGAGTTCAAGGCCACCCTGGTCTATATAGTGAGCTCCAGGCCAGCTGGGACTAAAGGGAGACCCCGTCTCAAAAAAAAAAAAAAAAAAAAAAAAAAAAAAAAGCAACAACAAAACAAGCCATGCTTCTTGTGTGCTCCATCCTTAAGCTACTCCCAGCCTTCAGACAGGCCATGACCACTAAGGACAAAAATGTGTTGAGAGTCAGCGTGTCTGCTGCAGCCTGCTAAGTGAAGGGCTTTGCCCCGATGGCTACCACTATCCCACATCCCGCTGTTCTTGGCAAGCTGGCCTTTCTGCACCCCTGGGTTCCACCACTGGGTCCCACCATCTTCTTAACACACTCACAGTAAAGTCCCAGAATGGATCTGTGCAGTTCTTCACTGGGGGTCATTTGAAGGATCAGACCAACCTGTGTTTTGACACTGAGAAAGGTAGAACACAGCCGCAAGGGCCATGGGCAGAAACAGCCCTGAGTGCTGACACCTGGGACGTAGAAACCTTGGAATTGGCAGAGAATGAGAACTTCAGAATGCTCCTGGTAGATGTCCATGCCCTGCAGGAGCACAAAATGGGTGGCTGTGGGCAGAGCAAAGGAGGTGTGAACACTTTTCTGGCAGAGTGTAGTGGAGAGCAGGGACCTAGCTCCTCTCATTGCATTCAGCTGAAATGGGGTAAGAAACTGGGTCCATGGAACTCAGCCGAATGTAAGGTGTGACTCGATAGGCAGGGGGGGAGCCAGGAGGGGTTGGATCTGGCCTAGAGTTTCTCACTTAGAGAAAGGCTATGGGAAAAGAGGTATCAGATGACAGAGAAATCACAGCTGACTGGGGACAGGTTCTCATTCCCCCTCTGGAAGACTTGGGGCTGTGACCAAGGGCTTCTGGAAGTTCTACTATGATGGAGAGTCTGTCCTCTCCTATACCATCTGTGCTGGACAGCATCAGTTGTCAACCTGATACACCTGGGAAGGGGAAACCTCAATTGGGAGATTTCCTCCGGTCAGGCTGGCCTGTGGGATGTCTGTGAGGCATTTTCTTGATTGATGCATGATGTGAGAGGGCCCAGCCCACTGTGGGGGGTGCCACTCCCCTGAGCAGGTGGTCCTGGATTGCATAAGAAACTAGGTCCTGCCTCCAGGTTCCTGCCCTGAGTTCCTGCCTCAGCTTTCCTTGATAAAGACTGTGAGCTGTAAGTCAAATAAGCCCTTTCAGCACCAAGTTATGTTTTTGTCAAAATGTTTTATCACAGCAATAGAAAGCTAACTAGGGAAAACACCAAAAAAAAAAAAAATATATGGAGGCCTGCGTGGTGGCACACACCTTTAATCCTAGCACTTGGGAGGCAGAGGCAGGTGGATCTCTGTGAGTTCAAGGCCAGCCTGGTCTACAGAGTGAGTTCCAGGCCAGCTGGGGCTATAGGGAGACCCTGTCTCAAATAAATAAATAAATAAATAAATAAATAAATAAATAAATAAATAAATTTAAAAGAAGAAAGATAACTAATACAGAACCTTTTTCAAGGATCCCAAGACCCGTATCTAGATGATATTCTCATCCACAGTTTAAATCTTGACTGAGACTCCAGAAGAACTGGGACACAGATGTCACTCACAGAAAATCTCTCTGCATTAATATCAGGTATGCAGAAGACCCCAGAGTTCTTGTCCTCCTGAGTGGGCTTCAAGGAAAGAACAGAGTGCCCAACAGTCAGTGTGACATGCGTCATGGCATTGGGGGACACAGTCAACATCATGTGTTTGGCCTTTCAGTTTCTGTCCAGGGAATCTGTCTCTTTGACCTGCACCCTAGAGGGGGAATTCAGTATGGACACCAACACATCTACTCAAGTAGCTAAAATAAAAGATGGTAGGTGGGGCTGGAGAGATAGCCTAACAGTTAAGAGCACAGACTGCTCTTGCAGAGGACCCAAGTTCTATCCCCAGCACCCATATGGCAGCTGAGAACGGTCTTTAACTCGGACGCCCTTTTCTGACCTCCGAGGCATTGCATGACACGGGTGCACAAACCTACATGTGTACATTCATACACATACAAAAATAAATAAAATTAAAAAAAAAAGATGATAAGCTAGAGATTGCTCGGCCACCAGGGGACTTGACCTCAGATGACCTCAAATCCCCGTCGCTGATGTAAAAGCCAGGCTTCGTTGCCATCCTTTAATCCAAGTGCTGGAGGAAGCTCCGGGTGGAACTCCTGAGCAAAAATGATAAAGGAAGACATCTCAAGGTCCACCCCAGGCCTCCACATGCACAAGCACAAATACCCACACAGACAAATAAATAAATAAGCCCAATGCCAAATGCTGCCAAAGATGTAGAACAACTAGATTATTGCCAGTATGAATGTAAAAAATGACCACAGTTGGGCAATTTCTCTTTTTAAAAAAAATTTTTTTGTCTTTTCGAGACAGGGTCTCCCTATAGCCCAAGCTGTCCTGGAACTCACTCTGTAGACCAGGCTGGCCTTGAACTCACAAAGATCTGCCTGCCTCTGCCTCCCAAGTGCTAGGATTAAAGGCATGCACCACCACGCCTGGCTTTAGTATTTGCTTTTATGTATATGAATGCGTTGCCTGCATGAATGTAAGCTCACCCATATGTGCAATGCCCATGTAGACCAGAAGAGGGAATTGGATTCCCTGGACCTGGAATTAAAGACAGTTGTTAGCCACCATGTGAGTGCTGGGAACCAAACCTAGGTCTTCTAAGAGCAGCCAGAGCTCTTAACCACTGAGATATCTCTACAGCCCCATGGTCAAGTTCTTATAAAAATTAACCATACCTGTCCCAGTTATATGGGAGGCTGAGACAAGAAGATCACAACTTCAAGGCCAGCCTGAGCTACATAGTCAAATTGAGTATAGCCTGTGATACATAACCAGATCCTGTCCCAAAGTAAAACAAAAATTACCATTCAACCCAGCAATTATACTCCTGGACACAAATACCAGAGAAGTGAAAATTTACCTCCATACAAAATCCTGTATACAAACACAGGAGCTTTATGAACAGTCATCAAAATCTGGAAAAAACTAAAATGTCCCTTAATCTGAGAATGGTTAAATAAACTGTGGCATATCCATTTTACTAATCAATCATTTTTTTAAAAGAAATCTAATATTGAAGCACAGAGATCTGGAAAGCATTATGGTAAATGAAAAACAAGTCGAAAAGTGAAAACAAAGTTTTAGCTGTACAGTCGATTTATATAAGAGTCTTAATGTGACAAAATTGCAGTGATAGAAAGCAGACTAATCCAACTAGTAGCTGCCAGGGATTAGGTAGTGGAAGAGAGAGGACAGCTGTGACTACAAAGAGGAAGCACAAGGAGATCTTTGGAGTGACAAGTAGTCCTGCATCCTGTCTGGAGTGGTGGTATCCAAGTCCACATGTGATAAAATAGCATAGAATCAAACACATGTTCCAACAATGTTAATTTCCTGGGGTTTTTGTTGTTGTTGTTGTTGTTGTTTTTGTTTTTGAGACAGAGTCTCCCTATAGCTCCAGCTAACCTAGAACTCACTCCGTAGACCAGGCTGTTCTTGAACTCATAGAGATCTGCCTGCCTCTGCCTCCCAAGTGCAAGGTTTAAAGGCATGCACCATTATGCCCGGCTTAAAGATGGTTCTTAGCCACCATGTGGGTGCTGGGAATCGAACCCGGGTCCTCTGCAAGAGCAGTCAGCAAACTTAACCACGGAGCCATCTCTCCAGCCCCAATTTCCTGGTCTTAATATTGTGCTGTAGTTACATAAGAGGTAGGCATGAGAGGAGACTGAGAAGGATACCGAGTCTCTTGGTGTGTTGAAACTTACAGTGAATTGGAAAAAGAGAAGTAAATTTTAAAATGATAGTCTATGAACGGGCAAGATGGCTCAGTGGTTGAAGCATCAGGCTTGACAACCTGAGTTCAATCTTTGGGACATACACGGTAAAAGAGAACAGACTCCTGAAAGTTGTCCTCTGGCCTCAAGATACATGCCAAAGTGCACCTACACACTTATTTACATTTTCCCTGGTTCTAGTTTTTGTATCTACTTATTTTCTTTTTTGTTGTTAGTTGTTTGGGGTTTTTTTGTATCTATTTATTTTCTATTTTCTCTGATTGTCATCACACAAAATAATTTTGGGACATACAGCATGAAAATCAATAAATATGTTCTGGAGACATAGTTCAGCAGTTAAGAACACAGGCTGCTCTCGCAGCGGAACTGGGGTTTGGTTCCCAGCACACACACACACACACACACACACACACACACACACACACGATGGCTAACAACTCCAGGTCCAGAGCATCTGACGACTTCTTTTGACCTCAGCAAGCATTGCACACATGTGGTGCTCCTCCATACATGCAGCAAAACACCCATACACGTAAAAATAAATAAATCAAAAAATGTAGACAGGCGTGGTGGCACACAACTTTAATCTCAGCACTCAGGAGGCAGAGGCAGGCAGGTATCTATGAGTTCAAGGCCAGCCTGGTCTACATGGTGAGTGCCAGGCCAGCTGGGACTAAAGGGAGACCCTCACTCAAAAATACCAAAAAACGAGCTGGAGAAATGGCTCAGTGGTTGAGAGCACCAACTGCTCTTGCAGAGGACCCGGGTTCAATTCCCAGCACCCACATGGTGGCTGAAAACCGTCTTTAACTCAAGTTCCAGGAGAATCTGACGCCCTCTTCTGACCTCCGAGGCATTGCACGACACGGGCACACCAACCTACATGCAGACAGTACACTCATGCACATGAAAAATAATAAATAGGGGGCTGGAGCGATGGCCTAGCGGTTAAGAGCGCCGACCGCTCTTGCAGAGGACCCGGGTTCGATCCCCAGCACCCACATGGCGGCCGAGAGCCGTCTGAAACTCCATTTCCAGGAGAACTCCAGTTCCAGGGGAGTCCGACGCCCTCTTCTGACCTCCGCGGCATTGCACGTCATGGGTGCACAGACTTGCATGCACACAATACATTCATACACGTACGGAAATAAATAAATAAATAAAAAGAAAAATAATAAATAATAATTTTTTTAAATGGGTGAAGTTACATACACACAAAAACTCACACATAGAACAAAAATTTTTTAAAGACCAAAAAATTTTTAATCAATAAATATGACTTTTCCATCAACCAGTTGTTGTGAACCACTTATTTTATGTCACCTGCTCTGCTAGGCCCAATGAATATGCAGTGTCTGAACAGGCGCTGCTTTGCAGTGTCACACACCCCAACTCCAGCAGCACTAATCCTTTCCACATACATAGTCCCAAATCTAGTCCTTTCCTGTGCTCTTTTGCTTGTTCTTGGATCTTTCACCAAAATTTAAATAGTAATCTCTGAAGAGAAAGGGCGGAGCATGAAGTAGAGCTCTTTAATAACTACAAGAGAGTATGAAGCTTGGGACAAAGAAGTGGTAGGTGGAAATGGCTTCAGAGGCAGCTAAAATTAGACAGAGGGCGTGAGGGAAGGTGGGCGGGTGCGCGCTCCTAGCAAGGGAGCTGCTGAACACCCCAAGAACAATGCTGTAGTCCAAATTCAATGCCGTAGTCCAAATTCAACGCTGTTTATTTTGTACTACCAAACCTCACTCCAGCTACACAAATTCATACCATTCTCCCCAGGAAATATTAGAGTACACCTAAGGAATGCTAAAAGAAAATAGTTCAAACAACAGTGGTAGCCTCATAAATATGCAAGGCCCCGTTTTATTTATCGCCCTACAGTTTTGCAAAGATAACTGCAAATGTAGACCTCAGCAGTCACTCAGGGACAATAGTTAGTGACCATTATTCTAGGCCCCTGGTTTTACTATGACTCATGGAAAATCTTCAGGGACCAGAGAGTCGGCTCAGCAGTTAAGAACACTGGCTGCTCTTGCAGAGGACCTAGGTTTGGCTTCTAGAACCTACATGGTGGCTAACAGCCATTCTTAACTTCAATTCTAGGGAATCCAATGTCCTCTTCTGGCTTCCACAGACATCACGTGTACATGGTACACTTGCATATATCCATGCAGAACACTGATACACATAAAATAAAAATAAATAGCCAGGCGTGGTGGCACACTCCTTTAATCCTAGCACTTGTGAGGCAGAGGTGGGCGGATCTCTGTGAGTTCAAGGCCAGCCTGGTCTACATAGTGAGTTCCAGGACAGCCAGAGCTACAGGGAGACCCTGTCTTAAATAAATAAATAAATAAATAAATAAATAAATAATTCAAAAATTAAAAATCTCAAACCCTAGAAGATGTTAATGAAACCAGTTCATTCAGCATATGGTAGATTCAAAAACAGAGATGGAATCCCCTCTCCTTTATGGTTCTTGTGTGCCCATTTGCCATGAGCTCCCTCTTTAAAACTTAACTGCCTAATCCCACTGCTCAGGAGCCAGAAGAAAGCAGATTTCTGTAAGATCAAGGTTAGCCTGGTCTCCATAGCAATTTCCAAGCCAGCTGGCCCTACAGGGAGACCCAGTCTCAAAACCAAAACAAAAGACACAACTCTCATTCACAGATATATTAAATATTATTCTTTGTAATATCTTATGAATCCTCTGAGAATCTAATATAATGTATTTTGATCATGTTCACCCTCAACCCCTCCCAGATCCATCTCCATCTCCCAACCACAGCAGACAATTCATATTGTCCACATAACTGCTGGCTGTGAAGCCATCCAGTAAAGCCTAGTCCAACTGCTGGGAGTCATAGCCTTAAAGAAAATTTACTCCCACCTCCAGCCCCCCAATACCCTATCTTCTATCAATAGCTCCTCAGTTAGGGGTGAGGGCTCATGAACTGCTTCCAACTCCATGCTGGGAAGCTAACTGGCTTGATCTTTTGCAGGTCTTAAGCAAGCAACCACAGCTGCTTCATCCATCCACATACAGATATCCAGTTTTCCCAGCACCATTTTTTAAAGATGCTGTCTTTTCTCTAATGTGTGCTTTTGGCATCTTTATCAAAACTCAGATGGTTGCAGGTATGTGCACATATATTACATTTGTGTTCTCAATTCTATTCCACCAATTAATCTGTCTGGTTTTATGCCAGTCCCATGCTCTTTTTACTACTATGGTTCCATGATGTAACTTGAAATCATATATGGTGATACCTCCAGCAATGTTTACATTACTTAGGATTGCTTTAGCTATCTGGGATCTTTTGTGATTCTGTATGAATTTTAAGATGGTATGTGTTAAGTATGCTTTTTTTAACAATATTTTATTATTTTTATTTTCTGTGTATAAGTGTATTGCCTGCATACATGTAAGTACACCCATCTGGAGGTCTGACCCACAGAGGTCAGACAAGTGCACTGGATCCCCTGGTACTGGTGTTACAGATGGGTTGTTAGCCACCATGTGAACCTGGATCCTTTGCAAGAACAGTCAGTGCTCTTAACCACTGAGCCATCTCTCCAGACCCTGTGTTAAGTATTCTTGAAGCTGCTGAGAAAAAAGTTTTTTTTCTCCAAACTCAAGACCCTCCAAGAGCATTCTTAAAGGAAGGGTGGGGGAAAAAGTGCTATGCCCTACCAAGGAGAATTCTGGTCCATTGGTTTCCTAAGAGGAATTAAGATTGCTATTAAGTGAGTATCTTCCCACATTAAGATTTCAAAAAACTATGTCTCATGTCTTTGAGGAGTGCCCAAAGTGGTGGCAGCCACAGAGTAGATGCACTTGCCAGCAAGAATTGAAGACGGGCCAAACAACAGTACCCTCTTTTCTTTTGTATTTTTTTTTTTTTTTTTGGCTTTTCAAGACAGGGTCACCCTGTATCCCCAGCTGTCCTGGAACTCACTCTGTAGACCAGGCTGGACTTGAACTCACAGAGATCCACCTGCCTCTGCCTCCTGAGTGCTAGGATTAAAGGCATGTGCCACCCTGCCTGGCTTCTTTTTGTCTTTTTAATAAGATCTCAAGTTCTATGTCTGCAGTACAGTTTCTCTAGTCTTACTGATTATTTTTATATGGTTGTACTTTCCTTTTGGATGCTTAAGGCCGCATAGTTAGCTCAGCTTTTTAACCTTCCAATATGGACTGAGGACTCATGTCTCTCCAAGAACCCTCCAAACCTTTAATGCCATATGAGGACTACTGAGATACCCAGCTAGTGGACTAAACAGCTAATGGGATGTCAGCTTCATCAGAATATAGACTGCCATTGTTGGACTAACTGGGTTGTATCGTGGAGGCTAGTGCAGGGGGAACAAGACATGATGCATGCTTAATGGATTTCATTTGGAGGACCATGGGAGGGAAAGACCCCAGTGTGGAGCAAAAGTGCAGGATGGATGGTTGTTTGGGCTTGCCATGGAGGAACCTTCGAGTACTTCCTTAAGGAAAACATGACATCTTTTAGGAAAAAAAAATCCTCCAATTCAAGTGATACCTGTATGTATGTATGTATGTATGTATGTATGTATGTATGTATGTATATATTTATGTATATATATACTATAGCAATACAAGTTGTAGAGAGCAACAACAAAAGAACTGGGAAAATAAACTCTGGAAAGACTCAGAAAAAGATTCAGGACATGTATGGCAGAGTGCAGGGACTTGGGTGGGGTGGAAGGCATGAAAAGGGAAGTGACTCTAGATTCGATTGAGAAATGATGTATGACCTATGGAAAAAGTTTAATAACAATAAAAAAGAGAAAAAAATAAATAAATTCACATTAAATACACACACACCAAAAAAAAAAAATTTCAAAAAACTAGTCTGATGTAAATCCATCAAGAATAAGAGGAGGAGAGTGAGCTATATAATCCATGTTGCAAATCACAAGAGAAACTGTCCTTGTTTGAATTCCTAGCATTTAGCACAGAGTCTACAGCATAGGATTTACTCAATTTTTTTTTCCTTTTTGAGACAGGGTCTCCCTGCAGCCCCAGCTGGCCTGGAACTCACTATGTAGACCAGGCTGGCCTTGAACTCTCAGCGATTTGCCTGCCTCTGCCTCCCAAGTGCTGAGATTAAAGGCGTGGGCCACCACACTCTGCTTACTCAATATTTTTTAACTAAGTTAAAAATTAACAAAACAGCTGGGTGTGGTGCCACATGTCTGTAATTCCAGCTCTTGAGAGGCAGAGAAAGACAAATCTCTGTGGGATTCAAGGCAGCCTGTTCTTCATAGCAAGTTTTAAGTCTTCTGGGGCCACGGGGAGACCCTGTCTCAAAACAAACAAACAAAATAAGAAAACAGCGTATCAGTAATGAGAACAGGAGGTAGAAATTGCTTAAGCATTTTAGGCTAAAACGACCCCAAAGAAAAGTGACCAGTTTCTTGGCTAAGAGCTGGAAATGTCCTTGTCCTTGCCTGAGGCCAGAGAAG
>VZQC01004461.1:577166-599909 GCA_009823505.1 Rhizomys pruinosus
GAAACAAACTGAACAGACCAGAGTCCAAAATGACAACTCCAAAGAAATTAGACTGTTTTCTTCTCACCCATTTGTGCCCCTTTCCCAAAGCCTAGGGAACAAACTGCGGAAGAGGAGGCGTGGTAGATTGTAAGGGCTGTGGAGAGATAGGGGTGAATCATGAGACTATAGGAATATAGTCTGGACACCTGATTGATCAACATGCTTGTGCATACAAGCTTCTCCAACTGGACTATGGGAACCTTGGGTGATTCAAAATTTGGCCATAGATACTTGCAAAATGCACCAATTACTTAATTGTATGACATACTGAGTAACATCATTGTTATCTACAAACAACTGTGTCATTGTATTGTAGAATCCCTTAAAAAATAAATAAAAAGAATTGTATTAAAAAAATAAATAAATAAAAAATAAAATAAAAATAAAGGGCTGTGGGGGCTGGAGAGATAGCCTAGCAGTTAAGAGCGCTGACTGCTCTTGCAGAGGACCCTGGTTGGATCCCCAGCACCCACATGGCGGCCGAGAACCGTCTGTAACTCCTGTAACTCCAATTCCAGAACTCCAGTTCCAGGGGAATCCGACACCTTCTTCTGACCTCCTTGGCATCAGGCTCACAAACCTACATGCAGACAGTACATTTATACAAATAAATAAATAAATGAAAAATTTTAAAAAGGGCTGGAGAGATGGCTCAACTATTAAGAGCACTAACTGATCTTGCAGAGGACCCAGGTTCAATTTCCAGCACCCACATGGTGGCTAAGAACTGTCTTTAAGCCAGGTGTGGTAGCACACGCCTTTAATCCTGGACAGAGGCAGGTGGATCTCTGTGAGTTCAAGGCCAGCCTGGTCTACAGAGTGAGTTCCAAGCCAGCTGGGCTATAGGGAAACCCTGTCTCAAAGTAATAATAATAATAATAATAATAATAATAATAACAACAACAACAATAAGGCAGAGTGTAGTAATGCACACCTTTAATATCAGCACTCTGGAGACAGAGGCAGGTGGATCTCGGTGAGTTCAAAGCCAGTCTGGTCTATGGAATGAGTTCCAGGCCAGCTGGGGCTATAAGGAGACCCTGTCTCTAATAATAATAATAATTATTATTATTATTTAAAAACCTGAAAGCTTCTGGCTTGAGGTAGCTTTGGTAACCATTGAGTTTCCAGGACCCTAGCCTCTCAAGCTAAGCATGAAATGTTCAAGAAAGGCTCCATCAGTGTCAAAGACACCCTGGTAGCCCTGTATCATCCCAGAGAAGTCTTTTTTTTGTTATAAGGTATCGGTGGAATAAACAGAAATATATCTGATCCCAAAAGTACATGGGAGAGACGTGCTTCTGATTTCAATTCACCTACCACATATGTAGATTTCTCAATATCTTTACCTCCATCCCTGAGCATCAGACTTAAATTTTTTATTTTTTATTTTTTGTTAGTAAGAGTACAAAACAGCAGGGTGTGGTGGCACACACCTTTAATCCCAGCACTTAGGAGGCAGAAGCAGGTGGATCTCTGTGAGTTCAAGGCCAGCCTGATCTACATATCGAGTTCCAAGACTGCATGTGAGCAATTCTTCAGTCCTGAGGAGAGAAAGGAAGTTCACTGAGATCTACTCCATCGGGGTCAGGACTCCTGTAAAATGTTAGGGGGGCTTTGGGGGAAAGAGTAATGAATTTCTATAATTCACTTTTCTGCAAGGAAAAAAGTGATTAGTGCTGTGTCTGGCAGTAGTCTCTACCGCCTTAGAAACTCCTTAAATGTGTGACTTTCAGATTGAATGTGCAATGCCCCCCCAGGCTGGTGTGTTTGAACACAGGTCCAAGTGGGTGGTACTGTCTGGGGGAAACTGTGTCATGTTGGGGACTTGCTGCCTCACTAGCAGAAATGGGTGGGATAGGAGTGACCTTTAAAGGTTATATCCATCTCAGGTCCCTGCCCAAGCTCTCTGCTTATGGAGCTGCCAAAACAGAAGTGTTAGCTGCAAACTCTGGTACCCATGGACTGACCCGCTCCCACCACCAGGCTGTCTTCTATCATAACTAACTGATGTCCCCTGAAACCATGAACTAAAATAAACCTCTCCTCTGTCAGATGCTGGTCACCGTGACCAAGACCACAGAACTGAGAAATATGTTTACACACTGGAGACTATGGTCTAGTCTAGTCTGCAGTGACATTGGCAGCTTCAGTGGTGGCAGCCGCTGTAGAGAGGGGGCAGTGGTTGTCAACTCAGAGTGAAGGAATGCATTTCTGTTGTTTTAAGCCACTCAGTTCACAGTTGTTTGTTATGATGGGAATTTATAGGAAATTAATGCCATTGTTCTTCTGCTATCCTCTATCAGACAATATCTGATTTTTCAATGGTTCTTAACTTTTTTTTAACATTATAATGGTGTAACCGAAATAAACTCAGTAAAATTTCAATTTTGACTTTTGAAATTTGTGTGTATGTGTGTGTATGTTTGTGCATGTGCATGTGTGTGTGCACATGCATGTGTGTGTGCGTGTGTGTGCATGTGTGTGTATGTGTGTGTGCATGTGTGCATGTGTGTGTACATTTGGACATGCATGTTCATATGTGCAACCATGTGGAGGCCAGAGGTCAACATAAAACATCTTCCTTACAAGTTCTTATTTGGATCCCAGCACTCAAGACACTGAGATGGAGCTGGTGATCCCAGCACTAAAGAAGCTGAGATGGAGCTGGTGATCCCTGAACTTTTTGGAGGAAAAAAACAAAATCTAAAGGGAACAACAGCAACCAAAAGACTTGCTCTAAGAACTTACCCAAACGGTAAACTTCTGCATCAAAAAAGTTAAAAAAAAGGGGGGGGGGACTTGAGAAAAAGATACAAGACAGGACTTAACATGTAAGGCAGAATGCATGAGTAGGGGGTGGGGCATGGATGGGGTGGAGGGCATAAACTTGATTAAGAAATATTGGCTGGGCGTAGTGGCTCACACCTTTAATCCCAGCACTTGAGAGGCAGAGGCAGATGGATCTCTGTGAGTTCAAGGCCAGCCTGGTCTACAGAGTGAGTTCCAAGAAAACGGGGGCTACAGGGAGACCCCGTCTCGAAAAAAAAAAAAAGAGAAAGAAAGAAAAAAAGAAAGAGAAAGAAATATTGTATGAAATTCACAAAAGCTCAATAAAAAATTAAGGGGGGAAAAAGTTCTTATTTTTGAGACATGATCTGTCTCTCACTGAACTTGAAGCTCACTGATTCAGCTAGACTGGTTTGCCAGTGAGATCCAAGGATCTTCCCATCTCTTCTGACCCCAGTGCTGGAGATACAGATGCATATATATACATACATACTTGTCTTATTTTAATCTCGGACTGGAACTCACTACATAGGACCTCAATGGCTCACTACATCAGACCTCAGGCTGACCTCAATCTCAGAGAGATCCATCTGCCTCTGCCTCTGGAGTCTGGGATTACATGTGTATGCCACTTTGCTGGGCTTCACAGCTTTTTTACTTTAGAACGTTTATCTTTCGTTAGCTAGCAATCTGTGGTGTTATCCTCATTTGATGCCAGCAGTGGCACTGAGAAACATTCCTAGTCAACTACTTGGTCATAGGGGTGAACAAGTAACTCTCCATAGGTTAGGTGTTTTAAGTAATTTTCACCTTAAAATATTTTCCATATTTGGGACATCTGATCAAATTACAAGGCAAAGAACATCTGTATCAGTCATTTAAAATTAGTGTGCTGGATAGCTTCAGTATCAAATCAACATACCAGGGTTGAGGGAGCCTCAATTGGGGACATGCCTCTATTGGGATAGCCTGTGGTCATGTCTATGGGGTATTTTCTTGATTATTGAGTGATATAGGAGGGCCCAGCCCACTGTGGGTGGTGCCACCCCTGAGCAGGTGGTTCTGTGTTGTATAAGAAAGCAGGCCTACGGCCGGGCATGGTGGCGCATGCCTTTAATCCCAGCAGAGGCAAGCGAATCTCTGTGAGTTCAAGGCCAGCCTCGTCTACATAGGGAGCTCCAGGCTAGCTGGGACTAAAGGGAGACCCTGTCTCAAAAAGACAAGAAAGAAAGAAAGAAAGAAAGAAAGAAAGAAAGAAAGAAAGAAAGAAAGAGAAAAAAAGAAAGAAAAGAAAGAAAGAAAGAAAAGAAAGAAAGAAAGAAAGAAAGGAAGGAAGGAAGAAAGAAAGAGAGAAAAGAATCAGGGGAGAAAGCCAGTAAGCAGCATTCCTCCACGGCATGTGCTTCAGCCCCTGCATCTAGGTTCCTGCCCTGAGTTCCTACCTTGGGCTCCTTAAGTAATGAACTGTGACCGGGGAGATGTTAACTTGATATTTGTCAGAGTGTTTGTCACTGTAATTGAAGACAAACTAGAACAGAAAAGAAAAAAGAAAACATTAGTCACTAAAAAAAAATTTTAATGAGTCATTCATAGGCAGGACTTGGTGACACACCCTTTAATCTCACCACTTGGGAGGTAAAGAAAGGAATTTAAAAGTCATTCACAAAATTTGTTCTCAGAATTTGGGGAGGGGGGAGCTAGTGATCCCTTCTGGGGAATCTACCCATTCACCATAAGCAAGTATTCGACCACTAACCAATATCCCCAGCCCTTATACTGTAAGGGATTTTGTAGTATAAGTGTTACCCAGGAAACTGGGGTTCCTTTTTTGGCTCTTAGTCTTGTTAATAGAATTTACATTCTATTCTTTTGACCAAGAGGAAGTAACTTTGCTTTAAAGGGACTTACCACCTTTTCATATGATAATTTAAATCCTAAAGAATAACAAAATTTATGCTTACCTTTATAGAGTTACCTAGGAAACAAGAGTAGGGTACAAAGCCTCAATGGCCTGTAAAGGCTACTGTAACATAAAAATGGCCCGCGCCTTTAATCCCAGCACTAGGAAGGCAGAGGCAGGCAGATCTCTGTGAGTTCCAGGCCAGCTGGGGCTGCAGGAAGACCCTGTCTCAAAAAAAAAAAAAAAAAAAAAAGTTAAGCATCATTCAGTAGAGAAATGTGTATATATGGACCTTTCTCTCTCTTTCCTTTTATTTGTTTAATTTAGATTTGGTTTGGGTCTGGGGATGTTTTATTTGTTTGTTTGTTGTTTTTTAAATATTTTATTTATTACTTTTATATGTATGTAAATGCATCTATGTCATGCATCATGTAAATGCATCCATGTCATGCAATGCCTGTGGAGGTCAGAAGAAGACACCAGACCCCCTGGAACTAGAGTTACAGATGGTTGTTAGCCACCATGTGGGTGCTAGGAATCTAATTCAGGTCATCTGCAAGAACAGCAGGTGCTCTTAACTGCTGAGCCATTCTCCAGCCAGCTTTGTGTTTTGAGACAGGGTCTCACTATGTAGTCCTGGCTAGTCAGGAACTTGCTATTTAGCCCCAGTTGGCCTGTGCCTCCTAAGAGGTAGGATTATAGATTAACACCACCATGCCATGCTCTTTTTAATTTTTTTCAAGAGAGAAAGAAAAAAAATCTTGCTGTTTCCCAGGCGAGGCTCGAGTAAGTAGTCCACTACCTCAGCCTCCCAAGTGCCTGGGCCTACAGATGTGTGTCACTATTTCCAGCCTGAAATTTTCCTACCTTTGAAAGTAATCCACGGGGCTGGAGAGATGGCCTAGCGGTTAAGAGTGCCAACCGCTCTTACAGAGGACCCAGGTTCAATCCCCAGCACCCACATGGCTGCTGAGAACCATCTCTAATTCCAGTTCCAGGGGAATCCAACACCCCCTGACCTCTGAGGCATTGCATGACACAGGTACACAAACCTACATGCAGACAGTACATTCATACACATACAAAAATAAATAAAATTTTTTTAAAAAGTAATCCACATTTAAAATCTTGTATTCCTTTCCAGTGTAGGTTGACTGTACTCCAGTAAAGGCCCCACACCCAGAAGTATTTGGACAAGCACAAATTGAAGTCAATGGGTTATTAAGTAAAAACAAAAATTTTAAAAAGAGAATGCAAAGTTTGGTGGGATTGAGTTCCAAGGATGATTGTTAGTCTCCCTGTGGATGCTGGGAACAGAACATAGGTCCTCTACAAGAGCAGTCAGTGCTCTTAACTGTTGAGCCATGTGTCTCACTCCTGGCTTGGGTTTTTTTTTTCTTGAAACAGAGTCTCACTATGGCTGTCCTGGAACTTGTGATGCAAACCAGGCCTTGAACTCACAGAGATCTACCAACTTATGCTTCCAAGTGCTAAGATTAAAGGCGTGCACCACTGCACCTGACTTAAAGAATTAATTTAGTTTTTAAATTTAATTGTATTAATTTTATTCATTATTTTTATTTTTTATGTATATGAATGTATTGTCTGCATGTAAGTGCACCCATGTCATGAAGTGCCCACAGATGTCAGAAGAAGGTTGCAGAACCCCTGGAACTGGAGTTATGAATCATTGTTAGCTGCCATGAAGGTGCTGGGAATCAAACTTCAGTCTTCTACATAAGCAGTCAGTGTTCTTGTCCACTGACCCATCTCTCCAGCCTCAAAAATATTTTTTTTAGAAAAAAAAATTTATTTGGGACCAGCAAGAAGACTCAGCAGGTAAACACCACCTAGATGGATGACCCTAGCTCAATCCCCATGTTCTACACAGTGGAAAAAGAAAACCAACTCACACAAGCTACACACACACACACACACACACACACACACACAAATAAATATTCTTTAAAAATTTTTTTTAGTCTTTTTGAGACAGGGTCTCCCTGTAGCCCCAGCTGTCCTGGAACTCACTCTGTAGACCAGGCTGGCCTTGAACTCACAAAGATCCGCCTGCCTCTGCCTCCCAAGTGCTAGGATTAAAGGCGTGCGCTAGAAAAAAAGATTTATTTTGGAACCAGCAAGAAGACTCAGCAGGTAAACACCACCAAGATGGATGACCCTAGCTCAATCCCCAGGTCCTACACAGTGGAAAAAGAGAACCAACTCACACAAGCTACACACACACACACACACACACACACACACACAAATAAATAAATAAATATTCTTTTAAATTTTTTAAGATTTAATTTTTATTTATGCTTGTATGTGTGTGTGTCCACAAATTCCAGAAGAAGCCATCAGATTCCCTGGAGCTGGAGTTATTGAGTGTGCTGCCAATGTAGGTGCTGGGAACCAAGCTCCAGCCCTCTGAAAGAACAGCATGTGCTTTTTTAAAAAAAAAATTTTTTTTATTATTATTTATTTCTGTAATGTGTATGAATGTACTGTGTGCATGCAGGTTTGTGCACCCGTGTTGTGCAGTGCCGCGGAGGTCAGAAGAGGGTATCGGATTCCCCTGGAACTGGAGTTCTCCTGGAATTGGAGTTCCAGACGGTTCTCAGCCGCCATGTGGGTGCTGGGGATCGAACCCGGGTCCTCTGCAAGAGCGTCGGTGCTCTTAACCGCTAGGCCATCTCTCCAGCCCCAGCATGTGCTTTTAACCACTAAGCCATAGCTCCACTCTGGCAATCCCTTTTCTGTTCCTCTCTCAAGCCAATACATTTAAAGTTTCCAAATCTCCTTCCACTATGTCTGAGAAATAGTTCCTGAGGATGCTTCTTTTCCTTTCACCCTCATATTCCCCAAGACGTAGTCCCCTTAACCACCATGACGTCTCCTAAACNTTAAAAAACCAAAAATTTTAAAAAGGATGCAACGTTTGGTGGTGGGACTGAGTTCCAAGGATGGTTGTTAGTCGCACTGTGGGTGCTGGGAAAAGAACATGAGTCCTTACAAGAGCAGGTCAGTGCTCTTAACTGTTGAGCAATCTATCTCACTCCTGGCTTGGGTTTATTTTTTTTGAAACCGGGGGTCTCTCTCACTATATGGCTTCTCCTGGCAACTCGTTGTGATGCAAACAGGCTGTGCTTGAACTCCACAGAGATCCACCAACTTAGCTCCACGTGCTGAGATTAAAGGCGTTGGTTTCACCACTGCACCGGCGAAAAAAATTAATTTAGTTTTTACATCTTATTTTTAAATTTAATTGTATTAATTTTATCATTATTTTCTATTTTTATGTATATGAATGTATTGTCTTTGCATGGTAAGTTGCACCCATGTTCATCCTAAATGCCCACAGCTGTCAGAAGAAGGTTGCCAGAACCCCTGGAAATTGGAGTTGTTAGTTATGAACCATTGCTACTGCCATGAAGGGAATCAAAACTTCCGGTCTTCTACCATGAGCAGTCAGTGTTCTTGTCCACTGACCCATCTCTCCGCCCCAAAAATATTTTTTAGAAAAAAAAAACATATTTTGGGGACCAGCACAAGACGACCGCTTACCAGGTAAACACCACCAAGATGGATGACCCTAGCTCAATCCCCATGTTTTACACAGTGGAAAAAGAAAACCCACCTCACACAAGGTACACACACACCACACACAACCAAATATTCTTTTTAATTAAAAAAAAATTTTTTTTAGCCTTTTTGAGGACAGTGTCTCCCTGTTCGCCCCAGCTGTCCTGGGAATCGCCTGTAGACCAGGGCTGGCCTTGAACTCACAAACGCTCCGCCCTGCCTCTGCCTCCCAAGTGCTAGGCTTTTAAAAAAAATTTTCTCTTTAAAAAAAAAAAGATTTATTTTGGGACCAGCAAGAAGACTCATCAGGTAAACACCACCAAGATGGATGACCCTTCCCTTAGCCTCAATCCCCAGTGGCCCTACACAGTGGGAAAGACAAGAGAGAACCACCTCACACAAGCTACACACACACAACCACACACACCAAAAACACACACACAACCAACACCACCACACACACCTACACACGCACCACACATAAATAAATATTCTTTTAAAATTTTTAAAGATTTAAATTTTTTCCCCTTTATTCTTGTATTTGGTGTTGTGTCCCCACAACATCCAGAAGGAAAAGAAGCCATCAGATTCCCTGGCTGGAGAGCTGGAGTAGTTATTGAATGTGCTGCCAATGTGGGTTCTGGGAACAAGAGCTCAGCCCCCTCTGCAAGAGAAGCCTGTGCTTTTAACCACTAAGCCATCGCTCCACTTGGCAAATCCCCCTTTTCTGTTCCTCTCTCAAGCCAATACATTTTTAAAGTTTTCAAAATCTTTCCACTATGTCCCTGAGAAATAGTTCCTGAGATGCTTTCTTTCTTCCTTTCACCCTCATTATTCCCCAGACTCGTCCCCTTAACACCATACTTGACGTCACATGCATGACGTCTCCTAAACTCGACTGCCAGTCCTTCTCCTTTTCCAGCAAGCCTTACAGTATGACCAAACCCTCTGCTGTGTCTGTTGTTGTCGGTCTCTGGCTTTCTTTGTGTAGACTTTGTTTTGTTAGGGTAGGTCACCCGGTAGGGGGACTACACTAGCGCAACATTACCCAAATTATTTGGAATGCTTCAAAAGATATGTAAAGATATTCCTCAAAATATCTCTTCCCCAGTCTTGTCTCCTGCTGTTCTGAAGACCAAGCCACACTCTTGTTCACACCCTCACTTGATTCACTGATTCTTGAATCTTTGGCTATAGGCAACTAACTGTCTCTGATTTGCTCCACCCCAGCTTGAAAACAAACTTGTACTCATTAGGCAAGATCAAGTCAAATGACTTTCTTTAGGAGAGTCTTTCCTGAGTTATCACAATCAACTTAACTATTCTAGTTACACTTTAAGAGCCTGGCGGGTTTTGAGGTTTTTTTTCCCCTCAGGTAATCAGGACTTGAAATGCTTTTTTAAAAAAGGAAAAAAAAGATCCGGGGGCTGGGGCTCCGGGCATTGTGGTGGCAACACCTTTAATCCTAGCCCTCGGAAGGCAGAGGCTAGGAAGACCATAGAGGCAGGTGGATCTCTGTGAGTTCAAGGCTACCTGGGACTAAAGGGAGACCCAGCCTCAAACACACACACACACACACACACACACACACACACACACACCTTTTTCCACACTGTGAGATCATCATCTTGGACCCTGAGTAAGGCTGAATCAGACTCCAGTGGACAGACCCTTTTGGTGGCACTGTGATTCTGTCCTTTAGAAATAAACTCTTTTTGGTGAGTTGGGACAAAAACTGGGGCTTGGTAATAATGTTCTGGAATCTCTATGTGGATTCTTGACGGCATGGAATAGCCGAGAAGATAGGCCTGAAGGACAAAAGAAAGCCTGTGCTAGAGTTTCGCGAACCCACCCCTGCCCATTGAGCAAGGAAGGCTAATTTCACTTCTTTACTTCCGCATACTAACATGATAATTAGGGACTATGCTAGGAAGGGAAGGGGTTGGATTAATTAGGGACTTGTAAATTAAGCCTCCTAAAAGGACCAATTAGGAAGAGACACATACCCCAGTAGGGAAGCCGGCATGGCTTATAAACCTCTGTAAACCTGCAATAAAGTGGGCTTGAGCTGTAACACTCTGACTCAACTCCCTGCCGTGGTTGCTTTCGGTTCGGCAGTGCACTTACTCTCCCCAGCCCCACTCCGTCGTGGGCCGACAGAGTGAAGATCTTTGGCAGCGAGGAAGCTGGAGAGGGTGGTCTTTGCCAACCACCTCTCTACGACCCCCGCAGATTCTTCTTGGCACCCCAGTCTTTGTGATCTCTGTGGAAAGAATTCAGATGAGACACATAGAGCATCGTGTAGAAGATAGAATTATGCAGGATGTGGTGGCACAGGCCTTTAATCCCAGCACTCAGGAGGCAGAAGCAGGCGGACCTCTGTGAGTTCAAGGCAGCCTGGTCTACACAGAGAGTTTCAGGGCAACTGGGAATACAGGGATACCTTGTCTCAAAAAGTCCAAAAAAAAAAAGAAGAAGAACATAGAATTCATGACACAGTGTATAAGGTAAGAGGACAGCTAAATGCACTATTGTAAAGAACTCTCTGACAAGGTTCCAGTAGCCAACGGACTACAAGATCATTGTGCCAATCTACATTTTTAGTTAGACTTTGTACTATTTCAGCTGCTTGAAGTGTGTTTTCCTACCCAGGTTGTTGACAGGCCCATTTGGGTTAACTTTAGGATCTTTTGGAGCAGTTTAAAATGTCGTGCCTTGGGACTAGAGAGGTTGTTTGGCATTCAAGAGCACTGGTTGCTCTTGTTAAGGACCGAGGTTCAATTCCCATCACCTATATGGCTGCTAACAGCCATCTGCAATTCAGTTCCAGGGGATCCAATGCTCTCTTCTGTCCTCCTCAGGCATTGTGTGATGCAGGTGCACTTACATACATGCAGACAATACACTCATATACATAAAATAAAAATAACAAATATATAAAAATAAATAAATAAAATGTCATGTCTCCCATAGGACAAGAGATACCACTCGCAGCCCATTCTTTTGATCAGTAATCAAAATCCTACACAGTTTCAGTTCCTGGTTTTGCAAGCTGTTGGTTACAGGGCTGGGGGGTGGTCGGGGTCCTGCAAACCTGCTAATGTCTAACCAGCTACCCAATGATAACAGGATATGGCAAAGGTGATGGAACATGTCCTCTCTGACTATGTCACAACACACGGCAAAGGTAAGTGCATTCTACAGATGTTGCTTTGCTTAGTTTTGTGGAGAGGAGGAGTATTGTTTTGTTTGGGAAGTGGGGAGGTGTTGGAAGTATTGAAGGTTGAACCAGAGTTTTACACATATTAAGCTAACATTTTATTATTGAACCACATCCCCAGGCCTGGGTTTCACAACTGTTATTAAGACCCTTAGTTAGTTAACTTCAAATTTAATCAAAAGGAGTTCTGGAGCTGGGCATGGTAGAGCACACCTTTAATCCTAGCACTTGGGAGCCAGAGGCAGGTGGATCTTTGTGAGTTCAAGGCCAGCCTGGTCTACAGAGTGAGTTCCAGGACAGCTGGGGCTACAGGGAGACCCTGTCTCAAAAAGACCAAAAAAAAAGGGGGGGTCTGTTTTCCTGGATTAACCTTACATAATAAGTTAAGTCCTTAAAATAAAGTTAGAGATGAAGCAGCCAGAAGCTCTCCAAGGCTGGCTTTAAGAATCAAACTGCCGGAGCTGGAGAGATGCCTCAGCAGTTAAGAGCAATGGCTGTTCTTGCAGAAGACCCAGGTACAAATCTGGCTAAACCAAAAAAAAAAAAAAAAAAAGTTTAAAAAGAACCTAGGAGTCAGGAATGGTGGTGTACACCTTTAATTGCCTTTAATCCCAGCACTCAGGAGGCAGAGAGTTCAAGGTCAGCCTGGTCTATGTAGTAAGGACAGTTAGGGATATAGGGAGACCCCATCTGGAAAAGACCAAAAAAAAAAAAAAAAAAAAAAAAAAAAAAAAAAAAAAAAAAAAAAAAAAAAAAACCCAGAAGCAGCACTGGGGAGGCAGAAGCAGGGCAGATCTCTGTGAATTCAAGGCCAGCCTGGTGTACATAGCAAGTTCCTGGCTACATGGGGCTAAAGGGAAACTGGCTCCAAAAAGACTGAAAAACAAAGAACCACACTACCATGATTTCTATCCCCTTGAGCAGATGAGATCTGCCAACATCTGGGAGGGTTGGAAATAGATTACCCCCTCATCAAGCCACCAGAAGAGAACATCATTTGGCCAACACCTTGATTCAACCTGATCAGAGGATCTAGTATGTCTAGACTTCTGTCCTACAGAAATATGACAATAATTTGAGCCACCAATTTTATGTCAGTTTATTACACAGTAGTAGAAAATTAATGTGGTGAGTATTTTTTAATGAAATAGAATCTCTGCCTCAAATTTTTGATGAAAATTCTTTTTGTTTGTCACTGGAGTCACAGAGAGACAGGTTCTTGGTCTCACAGACTAAAGAATTTAGAAATCGCCTGGTATGGTGGCGCATGCCTTTAATCCTAGCACTTGGGAAGGAGAGGCAGACGGATCTCTGTGAGTTCAAGGCCAGCCTGGTCTACAGAGTGAGATCCAGGCCAGCAGGGGCTACAAGGAGACCCTGTCTCAAAAAGACCAAAAAAAAAAAAAAGAATTTAGAAATCAACACAGTCAGGAACTCAAGAACAATTTATCAGGATCAAAGAGAAGAAAGATACCAAGCAACTATCACAACTATTCTAAGTCAGAAATACTGTGTCTTTCCACATCAGAATTTATTGAATAACAATAAATTCAAAAGTTATGTCAGTTTCATGATGGCAATTTGCCAAGTAGTTTTGATTTCATTTGATAACTGGTCATTGACAAACATAGGTTCTTTTATTCCAATCTTAATTACTAATATTAACTGTCAGATCACACATTACACAGCACATACTAGGCTAACACTTTATTACTAAGCCACATCTCCAGCCCTGGGTTTCACAAAAAGTAGTAATTATATACATATAATGAACTCTGTGTGTGTGTGTGTGTGTGTGTGTGTGTGTGTGTGTGTTGCAGAATGGCTACAAAAGAGGTTAAAGGGACTGCCACAGAGATCAAGAGGCATCACTGGAATCAGACTGATACAGCTGCCGAGAGGTTTAGATATTAGCGCCCAGCTGGAGTCCTGATGGAGGCACCAAGCCTAGGTGCAAAGGGAGGTATGGGACCATAGAACACACAGAGGTAAAGTACAAGACCACAGCCATGGAGGTGAGCTGCAAGACCAGGTCCAAGTAGATGAGCAGGTGGGTGGATGGCAATTTGAGTTGTTCACCATAGCAACCAGGACCTAGCTGAGCTGAAGCTCCTGGGACAGTCACTATTGCAGTGTTAGATGTCCTCCTCTTTGTCAGGTTCAGGTGAGGATGTTGCATCTTTCCTTCATCTTATGTGTTCAAAAAGTTCTTAGCCCTGGTTTTTCTAGTATGGTTCTAGTACTATGTCCACCCGCTCATATGTTACCTTGGTGAGTTTATAGGTGGTATCTTTTTACTCATGCCCTGGGCAAGTATTGCTCTTTATCTGCACAAAGTACAGAGTTATCTCAGTGCTATTTTTTTTTTTACATAAAATTTATACATAAAATTTTTTACATTTTTTACATTTTTTTACATTTTTTTTTACATTTTTTTACATTTTTATTTTTTACATTCAAAACAGAACCAAATGCTGCTTGTAAGATGGAATCACCCAGGGCAAGGTGTAGTCTCAAAACTGCTCTTTCACACAGTATGAGTATAAAGTAACTTAGTGCAGGACAGAAGCTGCTCTCAATAGCAAAGCAAGAAGGAGATTTTGGCAGCTGCCAAAAGGAGGGACATAGAAGGGAAAGAGAAAAGTTATACTCTCAGTATAGTACAAGTAAAGAGATACAGCATGGAAGACAAGGTGCACACATCAGGAAAACAGAAGGAACCTAGAGCCTTTGTTCCTTGTAATTCTCATTGAAGGGGCACAAATATACCCTCCTTCAGAGTGATGTAGGCCTTTTATCCTTAATATTATTTGGTTTACTTTGTAGTTAGCTAAGATTGTTCGCGTGGCTTAAAACGTGGGACTGGTTTGAACAAGAAGGAAATAATAGCCAGCTCCAGTTATCATCAGTTTACTCTTCAATTTTGTTAGATTCTTGCCAGAAAGAAGAGCTAATTCCATTTACTGTCTTCAGTTTATCTTTTAGTTTTGTGGGCAGTTTAAAGCCCTGTCATATGGTCCATCTTCAGCCTTGCAATTAGTTACAAGCAGGCTAGGGATCGTTATCACATATTGAAAGGCAAACCTCCCCCAACTTTGATATGTGATCAAGTTTGTTCTTCTCCACAGTTAATATATTATTACCATAGCTTGCCTTCAGCAAGAATCCCAGGAGATCACGTTCCCTCCGGGGAATGTTCTGTCCGCTGACCTTTCCCCTGTTTCTTGGTTATAAATGTCCACATGTCCTTATTGTATTTACAGTTGAACAAATAAAAACCTTCATTATAGCAGTCCACCTTAAATAAAACTATTTTCTTGTTCCTCTTCCTTCTCTTCTTCCTCTTCCTCTTCCTCTTTCTCTACTGGAGATCCAACCAAACCTACTAGACAAATGTTCTACCAATGAGCTAAACCCCCAGCTCTTCTATTTTTGTTTTAATAAACTTTTTTATTTTAAAATATCACAAGTAATAAAAGAAAAAACAAAAGTCCAGATACACAAATTATCTTACACACACACTTCAACTTTCAGCTTCCATCTCTGAGTAAAAAAACTTTTTGTTGCCAGGCATAGTGACACATACCTTTAGTTCCAGCACACTGGAGGCAGAGGCAGACAGATCTCTGTGAGTTCAAGGCCAGCCTGGTCTACAGAGTGAGCTGGAACTAAAGGGAGATCCTGACTCAAAAAGACAAAAAAAAAAAAAAAACTTTTTGTTTTCACGACTGGAGAGATGGTAATAGGTTAAGAGCATTGGCTGTTCTTGCAGAGGACCCAGGTTCAACTCCCAGCATCCACATGGCAGCTAACAATGTTTATAACTACAGTTCCAAGGTAAACAGAGGCCCTCTTCTGACCTCTGACGGCACTGCATAACATGGGTGCACTTATATACATGCAAACAATACACTCATACACATAAAATACAGATAATAAGCCAGGCATGATGGCACACGCCTTTAATCCTAGCACTTGGGAGGCGGAGGCAGATGGATCTTTGTGAGTTCAAGGCCAGCCTGGTCTACAGAGTGAATTCCAGGACAGCTGGGCTACAGGGAGATCCAGTCTCAAAAACAAACAAACAAACAAACAAATACAGATAATAATTTTTTTTTGTCTTTTTGAGACAGAGTCGCCCTGTAGCCCCAGCTGTCCTGGAACTCACTCTGTAGACCAGGCTGGCCTTTAACTCACAAAGATCCACCTGCCTCCGCCTCCCAAGTGCTAGGATTAAAGGAGTGCGCCACCAGGCCCAGCTAGAAATAAAATATTTTTAAAACTTTTTTTCATTCAGAAGATTTTGGATGTTCCAATAGTTACTTGAATGAATTAGTAATAAATTCCCAGTAGAAGCTACTTTATAAAGTGTTTCATGCAAAGTAAAGAAGAGGTCACCAGAGTTAACATTTAAAAAAAAGTGTAGAGGCCAGAAAGCAAGGAAGAAGATTTGAGAAGAGGCGGCCTTGGGGGAGGTCATGGAACATATGAAGGAGAGCAGGAAACACTAGGCACGAGAGATTTAAACAAAGATGAGGCAGGGGATGGTGAAAGGTGGAGAAAGGGAAAGAGTTCATCAAAACTAAAGACATAAAAAAATGTAAAAACCCACGACTTTGTAAGTTAACTAAAAGTATAAGTTTAAAAATGTTTGAACAGAAATACCCTGCATAGGTAGAAGTTGTAGGTGTGGAATACCTTCCTAAGAGGAGTTGACCAGGTAGCCCCGAGAGGTTCCAAAACAATACACACTGCTGTCCATCTAGGTTGCCCACCAGAACCAGATAATAATACCCTATTGTTGGAAACACCACACACTTAAGTTACAGACACCAAGAAATCATTTTAAAACTGAGCTGGAAGCTGGCTACCTGCTGGCTGTGTTCATAGCACTAGAGGGCGCTAATGCGGCCACTGGGGGGGGACAAAAAAAAAACATCAGTCTCCCTAGCTGTGGACCCTACACACATCCTGTGGCTGATGGCCACACAGGATACACCCACTGGCTCAATAGTAGCAGGGCTGTCTTGGGAGTCTTTCTGACTAGATTTGAGGCCTGGTCTGGGAGGAAAAAACATGCCTGATACTGTAAAATCTGGTCAGAAGTCTGGCTAAGGAGGTCACAGACACTGCAGGGAATCAACTACTGTTGTTTTGGTCTATATATTAGACTGCCTTCTAAGCATTTATCTCTATGTCCATAGGTTAGTGCTGCTCTTGTCCTTTGGCAGAGAAATTTCTTTTTGTAATGGGTAGTAGTTAATGAGAGATTCCGAACTGGTCAAAGAGCTGAGAATAAGTGACTGTTGACTGCTCAACCCTAAATAAGACATCTGTATCATCTCCTCCAAGGCCCAGGAAACAACGTGGAAGAGGCAACAGAAAGAATGTAAGAGGATAGAGAGGATTGTGGTAAAACTGGATTGTCCTGATACTACACAACTGTTTCAATCAGGAACAGCACTGGATTCCATCATGGAGGTTCCACCTCTCCCTGAGGAGGAATTGGCAGTTAATGGCTGCCAAGGAAAGGGGAAGTCATTTACTTCAGTGATGTAGCCAATAGTTAGTTGCCCATGCTCCAGTAAATAACCACCTATTCATGCTCTTACAATCTGCCCTAATTAAATTCAGTGGTTAAAAAATAAATAAATAGGGGCTGGAAAGATGGCCTATCAGTTAAGAGTGCCGATTGTTCTTGCAGAGGACCCAGGTTTTGATTCCCAGCACCCACTTGGTGGCTAAGAACCGTCTTTCACTCCAGTTCCAGGGGAATCCGACACCCTCTTCTGACCTCCGCAGCACTGCATGACACGGATGCACAGACCTGCATGCAGACAGTACATTCATACACCTATAAATAAATAAGTAAATAAATAAATAAATGTAGAAGAGAGATGAGTCTGAAAGAAGGAGGTCTGCAGGAGTGGGAGGAGATGAAAGAGAATAACAAAGGATGAATATGATCCCAGGCCCCAGGGTGAAGCTATTACTAATATCTTAGACCTTATCAAAGAAGTTGCTTTGTATAGTAGACAGTGGCTAACACACTAATCAAAAAGCAGAGAATAAGTGTCAGTAAAGTGCTCAGCCACAAATGGAGCATCTACATCATTATCACCACCACCACACTTCCTCACCCCAAGGCTCAGGGACCAACTCAAAAGAGGGGACAGAAACACTGTAAGAGACAGAGGTCTTGGAAGACCAGAGTGAAACAGTGTCTTCTGGACATAACATGACCTCTATAGTCTTGAACTCCCCACAGCTGTGATTCCTGCACAAGATCAAGCAAGTCAACACTCTAACATAGCAGAGGAGGAAGTCATGAGCCGACAACCCTAGAGAAAGCACTACTGAGGGGCTGGAGAGATGGCTCAGTGGTTAAGAGCACCGACTGCTCTTGCAGAGGACCCGGGTTTGATTCCCAGCACCCATATGGTGGTTAAGAGCTGTCTTTAACTCCAGTTCCGGGGAATCCAATGCCCTCTTCTGCAGCACTGCATGACATGGGTGCACCTATCTACATGCTGGCAGTACACTCATATACATAAGAAGTAAAAATTAAAAAAAAAAAAAGAAAGCACTATTGACAGTTGATGGCTTCTAGGTGACAGAGAGACAGTTTTCTTTAAGGGTGTGGCCCCTAGTAGGTCAAGCCCTACACACAGATGTACATAGTCAAAACAAATTAAACTCTATAGATTATTTAAAACCAAACAAAACAACATAGGAAAGGAGGACAAGGAATTGGGAAGGGGCAGGGAGGTGGGAGGTGGATCTAAAAGGGTCTGTTAGGAGAGGAGCAGAGGTGAGTAGACTCAAAATACATTGTGTGAAATTCTCAACAGATTAATCAAAATACAATAAAGATAAGACACCATTGCTGAAGACATCACACACTTTGGACACAGACTTGGAGAAAATGAGCGGGAAGGGACTGACCTGCAAGCCCTCTCCCTGATGAGTAGCTCTCGTAGGGTTAGAAGGTGCTATGTAAGCTCCAAGGGAAATAAGCAATGAATAGTTCTATCCAACTGCAAAGACTATGAACCACAACCTTGAAACAACATATCCCTATGGTGCAACAATGGTGCTTTAAAAAAAATAATGTTTTTATTCTTTTTATTTTTTGTGTGTATTTCAGACATCATTTCTCAGTTCAGTTTAGACATATTCCCCTTTCCCTTCCCCCCACCCCACCCTAGATCATGCACTCTGCCATAACTGTCCTGCATCTCAGTTTTTGTTTTTATGTTTAGGAATTCATGTTTTCCTCCTTTAATTTTATATTACTCTAAAATATGAATACATACTTTCACTCCTTGGAGATAACCAACCGTCTAATTAAGGCCTTTTCAACAGTATGGAATTCATGCCCAGTACCGTAAACCTAGCCAAATACTCATAGCTGGAGAGGTCATAGACTCTAGAGGAGAAAATACTACTGCCACTTTCCTAAACCAATTTTTTTTGTGTGTTCGAATGTACTGTCTGCATGTAGGTTTGTGCACCTGTGTAGTGCGTGCAATGCCGTGGGGGTCAGAAGAGGGTGTCAGATTCCCCTGGAATTGAGTTAAAGACGGTTCTCAGCCACCATGTGGGTGCTGGGGATCGAACCCGGGTCTGCAAGAGCAGTCGGCGCTCTTAACCGCCAGGCCATCTCTTCAGCCCAAATCAATTTTATTTATAACTGAATTCTAAATACTTAACACTCACAGGTAAGTGTGGCTCTCACCTCTCATCAAAAAGCTTCTTTTTACAGCAGATAGAAACTGTTACAGAGTTCCACAACTGGTCAAACTGCAGAGAAATAAGTAAGTGACTGTAGGTACCCAATCCCAATTAGCATATCCACAGGGAATCCTTACAAGGCTCAGGGAACTTTATGGAAGAGCCTGCAGAAAGACTGTAAGAGCGAGAGGACCAAAACAGCTGCTGTTTGGTACCTTCTGAACACAACAGGGAAGTTGCACCCACAGAATCTCAGCAGTATGGATGCCTAAACATCACCTACATAATGACACACCAGTGAATGTGCCAACTATGTGGACGGGGGACATTTCACAAGGACTCACCCTTAAATGAAAAGCCACAGGCAGGGGCTGGAGAGATGGCCTAGTGGTTAAGAGCACCGACTGCTCTTGCAGAGGATCTGGGTTCAATCTCCAGCACCCACATGGCAGCTGAGAGCTGTCTTTAACTCCAGTTCCAGGGAAATCCGACGCCCTCTTCTGACCTCCGAGGCATTGCACGACATGGGTGCACAAACCTGCATGCAGACAGTATATTCATATACATAAAGAATAAATAAAATTGGGGGCTGGAGAGATAACCTAGCGGTTAAGAGTACCAACTGCTCTGCTCTTGCAGAGGACCTGGGTTTGATCCCCAGCACCAACATGGTGGCTGAGAACCATCTGTAACTCCAATTCCAGGAGAACTCCAGTTCCAGGGTCTGACCAACACCAACTTGGGGAGGAAAGGGTTTATTCAGCTTACATCTCCCAGGTCACAGTTCATCACTTAGGGAGCTCAAAGCAGGAACTCAGGGCAGGAACCTGGAGGCAGGAGCTGAAGCACAGGCCATGGAGGAGTGCTGTTCACTGGCTTGCTCTCCACCGGCTTGCTCTCCTGGCTCATGCCCAGTCTGCCTTCTTATACCATACACAACCACCTGCCCAGGGTGGCACTACTCATTGTGGGCTGGGCCCTCCCACACTGCTGGACCATCAAGACAATACTCCACAGATGTGGCCACAGGTCAATCCAATGGAGCCAATTCCCCAGTTGAGGCTCCCTCAACCCAGGTGTGTCAAGTTGACACTAAAGCTATCCAGCACACAGGGGAATCTGAGACCCTCTTCTGACCTCTGCAGCATTGCATGACACAGGTGCACAAACATACATGCAGACAGTACATTCATACATATACAAAAATAAATAAAAAAATTTTTAAAAAGAATAAATGAAATTTGAAAAAAGAAAAAAATTAAAAAATAAAAAAAGCCACAGGCAAGCAACTGGTCCTGAGAGGGAGAATCAGTTTTCTGAAGGAATGAGCCCCTAATAGGTTATCCAGTCCCAAGTAGTTAGCCCTAAACACATGCACATCCAAGCAATACTAAATGGATTCAGTACATTGTATATATGTATGTAATACACATATATATAAAACAATAATAAAGAAGAAGAAGTCATGAATTTGAGAGGGGGGTGGGGAGTTGGAAGAGAGAAAGAGTGAAGATGATTAAACAACAGTACTCATGTATGAAATTCTCAAAAATCTTTAAATTAAAAAAAGCAAAAACTAAAATAAGTGGTTTGTACCCCATCAGTTGGGTTTGGGGTGTTAGACAGAGACAGGTGGACCCAAAGCTCACTGGCCAGACAACCTAGCCAATCTGTGAGCTCTAGGTTCAGTGAGAGACCCTGTCTCAAAAAATAAGGTGGGCTGGGCATGGTGGCATAAGCCTTTAGTCCCAGAACTTGGGAGACAGAGAGGCCACCCTGTTCTATATAGTAAGTTCCAGGCCAGTTGTTGCTACAGGGAGAACCCTGTCTCAACAAACAAACAAACAACAATGACAACAAAAACATGGAAAGTGGGAAAAAGACATCCGGTGTTGACTTCTGGCCTACACACACACACACACACACACACACACACACACACACACAGTACACAGATACAGAGAAAGAGGAAGAGAGATAGAGAAAAAGAAAGCTGCTTAAGGCCCTGGGTTCTAGCCCCAGCATAGGAAAAAGGAAAAGAAGGACCAAGATGTCCACTACAAACCCCAGAGTTACTCTACAAAAAGCACTAAATGTATAACCCCTCCAAACAACCACTACAGCACTGCAGAATGAACTGTACCAGAGTGTCTAAATTAGAAAGAGGCAGAGAAAGGGAAAAAATCAAAAAGAAATGTTCCCTTGGCAACAAGCAGCTAATAGCAAGAACATTTGCAAATTGTTTTAGGAGAAAATTAATAAAGATTGCTTTAAAATATTAAGCTTAAAATTGCTACAAAGACCTGTTTAATGATCTAATGAAGTAACCTCGTACAAGTAACATAGAACCCTGAAAAACACGGAGAAGAGTGAGACACAGACAAAGGGTCCCATCCTGCACCTAGCACCGCCCGACCTTCATCAGTCCCAGAGACAATTAGAATTACTATCAAAACCTTCTCTGCCAGGAGTGGTGTTCACCCTTTTTTGTTGTTGTTAGTGTATTTTGCCTGCATGTATGTTGGTGCACCAGGTCATGTAAGATCCACGGAAGTCATATGAGGCTGCTAGATCCCCTGGAACTGGAGTTATGAAGATTGTTAGCTGCCATGTGGGAGCTGTCTCAAAAATTCAAAAACAAGGGGCCGGAGAATTGGCTCAGAGGTTAAGACCACCCACTGACTGCTCTTGCAGAGGACCCAAGAATGATTCCCAGCACCCACATGGTGGCTAACATGTTAACTCCAGTTCCAGGGGATCCAATTCCCACTTCTCACCTCTGAGAGCAGTGCACAAAGTGGGTGCACTTACATGCAACCAGGCAAAACACTCATACACATAAAATAAAAATAATAAATAGAAGCTGGGCGTGGTGGCACATGCCTTTAATCCTAGGATTTAGGAGGCAGAAGCAGGAGGATCTCTTCAAGTTCAAGGCCAACCTGGTCTACATAGTGAGTTCCAGGACAGCTGGAGTTACAGAGAGACCCTGCCTCAAAATAATAATGATAATGATAATAATAATAAAATATTTTTATCAAAAACAAAAAAAAGTTTTAAAATAATTTTTTAACTTATCTGTATATCACTGGAAGATTAGTTCTATGTGGTTATGATTATTTTTATTACGGTAATTTGTATATTTTTTTTAATCTCAAGTAGTTTTTATTTTTTATTTATGTGTATGAATGTACTGCCTGCATGTAGGTTTGTGCACCAGTGTCGTGCCTTGCCGCGGAGTTCTCCTGGAATTGGAGTTACAGACAGTTCTCAGCTGCCATGTGGGTGCTGGGGATCGAACCTGGGTCCTCTGCAAGAGCAGTCGGCACTCTTAACCACTAGGCTATCTCTCCAGCCCCAGTAATTTGTATATTATTAAAAGTATTCTACAAGCTTCGTTCCTAAGTTTAATAAGGGTTCCTAAAATGGTCAGTTTAAGTTAAAACTATTAGGAGCATAAAATATCAAATGA
>VZQC01004461.1:599924-630024 GCA_009823505.1 Rhizomys pruinosus
AAAACAGCTGCTGTTTGGTACCTTCTGAACACAACAGGGAAGTTGCACCCACAGAATCTCAGCAGTATGGATGCCTAAACATCACCTACATAATGACACACCAGTGAATGTGCCAACTATGTGGACGGGGGACATTTCACAAGGACTCACCCTTAAATGAAAAGCCACAGGCAGGGGCTGGAGAGATGGCCTAGTGGTTAAGAGCACCGACTGCTCTTGCAGAGGATCTGGGTTCAATCTCCAGCACCCACATGGCAGCTGAGAGCTGTCTTTAACTCCAGTTCCAGGGAAATCCGACGCCCTCTTCTGACCTCCGAGGCATTGCACGACATGGGTGCACAAACCTGCATGCAGACAGTATATTCATATACATAAAGAATAAATAAAATTGGGGGCTGGAGAGATAACCTAGCGGTTAAGAGTACCAACTGCTCTGCTCTTGCAGAGGACCTGGGTTTGATCCCCAGCACCAACATGGTGGCTGAGAACCATCTGTAACTCCAATTCCAGGAGAACTCCAGTTCCAGGGTCTGACCAACACCAACTTGGGGAGGAAAGGGTTTATTCAGCTTACATCTCCCAGGTCACAGTTCATCACTTAGGGAGCTCAAAGCAGGAACTCAGGGCAGGAACCTGGAGGCAGGAGCTGAAGCACAGGCCATGGAGGAGTGCTGTTCACTGGCTTGCTCTCCACCGGCTTGCTCTCCTGGCTCATGCCCAGTCTGCCTTCTTATACCATACACAACCACCTGCCCAGGGTGGCACTACTCATTGTGGGCTGGGCCCTCCCACACTGCTGGACCATCAAGACAATACTCCACAGATGTGGCCACAGGTCAATCCAATGGAGCCAATTCCCCAGTTGAGGCTCCCTCAACCCAGGTGTGTCAAGTTGACACTAAAGCTATCCAGCACACAGGGGAATCTGAGACCCTCTTCTGACCTCTGCAGCATTGCATGACACAGGTGCACAAACATACATGCAGACAGTACATTCATACATATACAAAAATAAATAAAAAAATTTTTAAAAAGAATAAATGAAATTTGAAAAAAGAAAAAAATTAAAAAATAAAAAAAGCCACAGGCAAGCAACTGGTCCTGAGAGGGAGAATCAGTTTTCTGAAGGAATGAGCCCCTAATAGGTTATCCAGTCCCAAGTAGTTAGCCCTAAACACATGCACATCCAAGCAATACTAAATGGATTCAGTACATTGTATATATGTATGTAATACACATATATATAAAACAATAATAAAGAAGAAGAAGTCATGAATTTGAGAGGGGGGTGGGGAGTTGGAAGAGAGAAAGAGTGAAGATGATTAAACAACAGTACTCATGTATGAAATTCTCAAAAATCTTTAAATTAAAAAAAGCAAAAACTAAAATAAGTGGTTTGTACCCCATCAGTTGGGTTTGGGGTGTTAGACAGAGACAGGTGGACCCAAAGCTCACTGGCCAGACAACCTAGCCAATCTGTGAGCTCTAGGTTCAGTGAGAGACCCTGTCTCAAAAAATAAGGTGGGCTGGGCATGGTGGCATAAGCCTTTAGTCCCAGAACTTGGGAGACAGAGAGGCCACCCTGTTCTATATAGTAAGTTCCAGGCCAGTTGTTGCTACAGGGAGAACCCTGTCTCAACAAACAAACAAACAACAATGACAACAAAAACATGGAAAGTGGGAAAAAGACATCCGGTGTTGACTTCTGGCCTACACACACACACACACACACACACACACACACACACACACAGTACACAGATACAGAGAAAGAGGAAGAGAGATAGAGAAAAAGAAAGCTGCTTAAGGCCCTGGGTTCTAGCCCCAGCATAGGAAAAAGGAAAAGAAGGACCAAGATGTCCACTACAAACCCCAGAGTTACTCTACAAAAAGCACTAAATGTATAACCCCTCCAAACAACCACTACAGCACTGCAGAATGAACTGTACCAGAGTGTCTAAATTAGAAAGAGGCAGAGAAAGGGAAAAAATCAAAAAGAAATGTTCCCTTGGCAACAAGCAGCTAATAGCAAGAACATTTGCAAATTGTTTTAGGAGAAAATTAATAAAGATTGCTTTAAAATATTAAGCTTAAAATTGCTACAAAGACCTGTTTAATGATCTAATGAAGTAACCTCGTACAAGTAACATAGAACCCTGAAAAACACGGAGAAGAGTGAGACACAGACAAAGGGTCCCATCCTGCACCTAGCACCGCCCGACCTTCATCAGTCCCAGAGACAATTAGAATTACTATCAAAACCTTCTCTGCCAGGAGTGGTGTTCACCCTTTTTTGTTGTTGTTAGTGTATTTTGCCTGCATGTATGTTGGTGCACCAGGTCATGTAAGATCCACGGAAGTCATATGAGGCTGCTAGATCCCCTGGAACTGGAGTTATGAAGATTGTTAGCTGCCATGTGGGAGCTGTCTCAAAAATTCAAAAACAAGGGGCCGGAGAATTGGCTCAGAGGTTAAGACCACCCACTGACTGCTCTTGCAGAGGACCCAAGAATGATTCCCAGCACCCACATGGTGGCTAACATGTTAACTCCAGTTCCAGGGGATCCAATTCCCACTTCTCACCTCTGAGAGCAGTGCACAAAGTGGGTGCACTTACATGCAACCAGGCAAAACACTCATACACATAAAATAAAAATAATAAATAGAAGCTGGGCGTGGTGGCACATGCCTTTAATCCTAGGATTTAGGAGGCAGAAGCAGGAGGATCTCTTCAAGTTCAAGGCCAACCTGGTCTACATAGTGAGTTCCAGGACAGCTGGAGTTACAGAGAGACCCTGCCTCAAAATAATAATGATAATGATAATAATAATAAAATATTTTTATCAAAAACAAAAAAAAGTTTTAAAATAATTTTTTAACTTATCTGTATATCACTGGAAGATTAGTTCTATGTGGTTATGATTATTTTTATTACGGTAATTTGTATATTTTTTTTAATCTCAAGTAGTTTTTATTTTTTATTTATGTGTATGAATGTACTGCCTGCATGTAGGTTTGTGCACCAGTGTCGTGCCTTGCCACGGAGTTCTCCTGGAATTGGAGTTACAGACAGTTCTCAGCTGCCATGTGGGTGCTGGGGATCGAACCTGGGTCCTCTGCAAGAGCAGTCGGCGCTCTTAACCACTAGGCTATCTCTCCAGCCCCAGTAATTTGTATATTATTAAAAGTATTCTACAAGCTTCGTTCCTAAGTTTAATAAGGGTTCCTAAAATGGTCAGTTTAAGTTAAAACTATTAGGAGCATAAAATATCAAATGACTTTACATTTATGAATTGCCTTATAAAAAAATGAGATTATAAAAATAGTGGAAATAATGTGGGCCATGGTGGTGCAGGCCTTTAATCCCAGCACTTGGGAGGCAGAGGCAGGGGGATCTCTGTGAATTCAAGGACATCCTGGTCTACATAACAAGCTCCAGGACAGCTGGGACTAAAGGGAGACCCTCTCTCAAAAAGAAAAATATAAAGTGGAAATGGGTGCTGGAGAGATGACTCAGCAGTTAACACTGCTCTTGCAGAGGTCCCAAGTTTAGTTCCCAATGGTCCTAACCCCAGTTCCAAGGAATCCAACACCTTCTTCTGACCTCTGTGGCCATTGCACCATATGGGTGCACTTAGATACACCCAGGCAATACACTCATACACATAAAATAAAAATAAAATACTTTTTAATTTTTTTATTTATTTTTTCTTTTTTTTAATTTTATTTCTGTATGTGTATGAATGTACTGTCTGCATGTAGGTCTGTGCACCCATGTCATGCAATGCTGCGGCGGTCAGAAGAGGGTCTCGGATTCCCCTGGAACTGGAGTTCTCCTGGAATTGGAGTTATGGATGATTCTCAGCCGCCATGTGGGTGCTGGGGATCGAACCCAGGTCCTCTGCAAGAGCAGTCAGTGCTCTTAACTGCAAGGCCATCTCTCCAGCCCCAAAATAAAATATTTTATAAAAATAAATAGTGGAACAACAACAACGACAACAACAGAAAGGACTGCATCAAAGAACTGACTGAAACAGTAAACTTCTGCTCAAAACAGTCAACTTCCTCATGGAGAATATTGAGAAAGACTGAGAAAGAGATGAAAAGCGTGTTTGGCAGAATGCATGAGCTCTGGCGGGGTGGGGGAATGGGCGGGAACACAGGTCTAGATTTGTTAAAAAAAATAAAAATAAATTTATGTGGAAAAAAAAGAAAAATAAATAAATAGTGGAACTGCCACATGGCAGCTCTAAGAATGGTTCTTTGGGGATGGGGGTGGCACACGCCTAATCCTAGTAATCTAGCACTTGGGAGCAGAGGCAGGCGATCTTCTGTGAGTCAAGACCAGCGTGCGTCTACAGACGTTAGTCCAGGCAGCTGGGCTTACAGGGGAGGACCCTTGTCTCAAAAAAAAAAAAAAATAGTGAACTATTTTGAAAAACACAAGCTTAAGCGGGCGTGGGCGGCACACGCTCTTAATCTAGCATTGGGAGGCGAGAGTGAGGCGGAGACGTGGTGGTGGGGGTGCGAGGGTCGGGGGGGGGGGGGATGGTGGGGTTGGGGGGGGGTGGTGGGAGGGGGAGGCAGTCGGATCTTTGTGAGGTTCAAGGCCAGCCTGTTCTACAGAGCGAATTCCAGGACAGCTGGGGCTCCAGGGAGACCCTGTCTCGAAAAGACCAAAAAAAAAAACAAAACCACAAGCTATACAAAACCTGCCTTAAGTAGAGGTAAAAGACCTATGGAATCTTCTCTAAGAGTAAACCTTTTCTTTTTCCTAAGAGTAAACTTTTTAACGTTTTTTAGAAATTCCAGAACTTTAAAAAAAAAAAAAAAGAAAAGAAAAGAAAAAAAGAAATTCCAGCACTTTGAAAAGTAAGGCAGGAGGATCTCAAGTTCAAGGCTAGTGTGGTCTTGCTGGCCTGATATAACATAATGTGATGGTCTGGGTTTCTCACAGTTCTAGAGCCCCAGAAATCCAACATCAAGTTGTCCACAAATGTGGCGTGTGGGCAGGGTCAGTTTCCTGGCTTACAGACCGTTGGGTCTGGCTGTGGGCTCATATAACCTTTCTCCCTGCTTGGTGGCACACACCTTTAATCCCAGCATTCCGACGCAGAGGCAGGGAGATCTCTGAGTTCAGGGTCACCCTGGTTTACATAATGAACTCCAGGCTAGCCAGGGCTACAAAGCCAGACAAAATACTAAAACACACAAGCAACAATATGAGCTGAGCACCAGCATTCACCTCTCTTTGCTTCCTGACTGAAAATGCAATGCTGCCTCACACTTCCTTGCACTGCCTTGCCTTTCCGGGCCATAATGGACTGAATCTTCATAAGGAGCCATGGTAAACCCTTCCTTCCTTAAGCTGCTTTTGCCAGGTGTTTAGCCACATCAAAGAGAAAAGAAGCCAACACATTTCCTAAAGGTCTAACTTCAAGTAACCATCACACTGGGGGACCTGCAACACATGACATGCAGGGAGGAGACAGACAAGAACATTCAGGCACAGTTGATTTAAATCTTAACTAGGATGTATTACTTTTAATTCCCTGACAATGTGGGCTGTTCCCTTTCTTGAGGATACAGTGGTGTAAGTCATCAAGTTAGAGGGGGATGAAAAGGGAACTAGATAGGCCTGACTTTTGCTTGCTACCTCGTCCCCCCTCCAGTGTTTTTTTCTGTCTCCCACTCCCTGCACTTCATGTGATTATTTTTTTAATTGGAAAGTAGGCTGGTAGGATGGCTCACCAGGTAAAGCCACTTGCCACCAAGCCTAATGGCCTGAGTTACCCCCAGGACCGGTAAGGTGGAAGGAGAGAGTTCCTGCCAGTTGTCCTTTGACCTTCACGCATGTGCACGCGCGTACTTGCACACACAAACACACATATTTGTAGAAATAATCCGAAAGCAAGGAAAGGGAATTAATAAAATGGTAACTTTCTTTTCTGCTGAGAATGTAGGAAGCTAGAATCACTTAAAAAAATCGTTGTTGCCGGGCGTGGTGGCCCACGAATTTAATCCCAGCACTTGAGAGGCAGAGGCGGGTGGATCTCTGTGAGTTCAAGGTCAGCCTGGTCTACATAGTAAGTTGCAGGCCAGCTGGAGCTACAGGGAGATCCTGTCTAAAAAGACCAAAAAAAATTAATAGTAAAATTTTTTAAAAATTTTATTTATTTTTGTATGTGTATGAGTGTACTGTCTGCATGTAGGTCTGTGCACCCGTGTCGTGCAATGCCGCGGAGGTCAGAAGAGGGTCTCGGATTCCCCTGGAACTGGAGTTCTCCTGGAATTGGAGTTACAGACGGTTCTTAGCCGCCATATGGGTGCTGGGGATCGAACCCGGGTCCTCTGCAAGAGCAGTCGATGCTCTTAACCGCTAGGCTATCTCTCCAGCCCTTATTCTCTTTGATATCAGCAAACTCTCATCCCTTTTACCCAGGACTCAGAAAGTATTCTCACAACTCAAGAAGCCAGCGGAGGCAAACTTCCTTGGTTCTGAGGGCGTTTTCTACCTTTTCCAGTGACCAGGCATAAAACAAGGTGACCTGAACGCAGTTTACTTAAGCGAAGCCTCTTACTCCTTTCCACTGTGTGTTATATATTCGATTGTGTTAGCGACTGTGCGTTTCAGAGTCCACTCAATTTCCCAGTGCTTGATCACGTAGGCTACTGAACAGTGTATTTTTAGGGCAGTTTGGGTTTTGCAAGTGACAGGAATTTAAATGTCCTCCATCTTCCAGAAGACCAACGAGGCTGACCCCACGCGGGGTCTCTCTCCCATGCGGGACTTTCAGGCTCTGCAGGGAAGGTCAGCAGCAAAGCACCGCGTGATGGAGGCTGCACTCTCACCGATGCAGCCGGGCACGCGCAGCACGGCAGGAGTCGGTGCCCAGAGCTGCAACGCGCCGTACGACCGCCAGAGGGCGCGAGCTCGACTATGGCGGCGCCGCAGCCGGGAAGGAAAGAGATGGTCCACGCGCGAGATGGGGAAAGCTGGGGTTCCGGAGGCCGCGGGGAAAGCGAAGCCGAGCGTCCTCCCGCAGCTGCAACCTTCAGCGCGCTGTTCAGCCCGAGGACTCCGCCACGTCTGAGCTCCCTCGCAGGGTTACCGCGGCGCCCTCCGGCGACCAGGGAGAGCTCCGCCGCGCGCCCACCTCCGGGGTCCCGCGCCTGCTCCCACCAGCGGCCCGCGGGGAGGCGGCGGTTCGGGGCGCTGCGGCCGGGCACTGGCGCCGCGCTCCGATGTCCGAATGACCCGAGGGGCTGCGTGGAACGCGGAGCAGGGGGACGCCCGGGCGCAGCAAGCCCCGCCCCGCGGCCGGCGCCCTGACAACGCGAGCGGCCCGGGCGGCGCCGCGGCTCCCCGCCCCTCGGCGGCCGGCACCAGGAGGGGCTGGGACCAGATCGCCGCCGCCGCCGCACGAGCCGCGCTGCTCTGCTGAGCCGGGAGCGGGGAGCGGGGCCCGGGTCGGGGGCGGGGGGGCCGCGGCCCTCGCTCCACGGTCTCCCACCATGAGCCAGGGACCTCCCGGGGGCTGGGCCCCCCTCGATCCCACCCCCGGGCCTTCAGCCACCCCAAACCCCTTCGTGCATGAGCTGCACCTCTCCCGCCTCCAGAGGGTGAAGGTAAGTGGGCGAAGGGCGTGCGGAGGACTCGTCGGCATGGGGACACGCGGTGGCGAGCAGCCATGGCAGAGATGGGCTGGGGGATGCGAGAGGAGGCGGCTGAGAAGCTGCTGGAGCCAGAGTCCGGGGGCGCGCACGTGGGGGCGTCCGGGAGTGGGCGACGAGCCCTGGGGAAGACGTGGGCTTGTGCGACAGACGAGCTCCGAGGTGTGGAAGAATGATCAGTGAAGAGGGAGGAAGACCCCAGGGAAGGAGAGATGGAGGACGCTGGGGAATGCGGGTTTCATCCTGCGGAGGCTGACGGGCTAGGATGGAGCTGGAGGCTAAGGAAAGCCCGGGTGGGGGCAGGGGCGAGCTCCGGGGTTCTCCGTGGATCTGACTTTAAAAACGGTTTTGGACGGGAGACTGCGTCCCTGTGCCCTTCCAACACCTCCTCTTTCCGTCCACCCCCCTCCCTTCACTGCAGCACCTCCTGGTGGGGGCAGGGAGGCTGGGAGGGGGGTTGGCTACAGGAAGTGGAGGGCCTCCCTGGCCTGGAGGGGCCAGGAGGTGGTGTAGGGAGGAAGTGTCCTAGGTTTGTGCTGGCCTCACCTCCCCTGAGGCGGGCTCTGGGGGCTAGGTTTGTTTACCTGCTCACTCCTGGCAGCCTCTGGAGTCACCCCGGCTCTTGGCAACCTCTACCTTGCGGAATAGGACTGAGCCGCCCATTCTCCGCATCCCTTGGTACCTAATGCTGATAGGTAGCACTAGGGTCTGACCTGAGGCTTGAAAAGTGGACCTCTGTGTCCCACCCACCTTGTGTCCAAAGTGGTGTGGAGGGGGGGGAACCTTGAACCTGCTTTCTGTTTGACATAGGAGCTATTTATGAAATGGGATGTCAGGGAAGAGGAGCTGTCTCATCTACTCTGCGTCAAGCACAGTACTAGGCACCTTCACCTGCATATTCTCATTCTCTTAAAAGGCCTTTCCAAGTACTTACTAGATGCATTTGATGACATTAATCCTAATAAATGACGTGGGAGTCAACTGAGTGAGAACAGGAGTCTCCTCCGGCTTTTTTTTTTTTTTTTTAATCCTCCTGACCCCACTAGAATATTTCCTGGGCTCCCTGCACCACCTATCACCTGCTGTCTGACCATGGGTCAGCCCTTGCAGGAGGATGGTGCTTTTCTCTGCCTGGAGGGACGTTTTCTCCCACCCTTTACAGTTCTGCCTCCTGGGGGCACTTCTGGCCCCCATCCGAGTGGTTCTAGCCTTCATCGTCCTCTTCCTCCTGTGGCCCTTTGCGTGGCTCCAAGTCGCAGGTCTCACTGAGGATCAGCTTCAAGAACCAATCACAGGATGGAGGAAGTAAGTAGGAGTCAGCTCCCAAGACCCTACTTCAATTTCCCTGTTATCTGCTCTGCTCCCCCAATTGATAAGGAAGGATGGTTCGGAGACTGTAGATGAGCTGAGTCAGTCAGGCCGGGACCTGGTACCCAGTACCTCACTTCTAAGTGATTTTATGTCCCAGAATATCCCCAATACTTGAGCCCCGTGGCCAGTGGGTTTGAAGGAAATAGGTACCCTACCTTCCTAGATGCCTGCATAGGAGGCGGGGTTGATTAAAGGTCAGAGCTGACTTCCGCTGACCCACATCTTGCCCTGGCAGGACTGTATGCCACAACGGGGTTCTAGGCCTGAGCCGCCTGCTCTTTTTCCTGCTTGGCTTCCTCCGGATCCGTGTTCGTGGCCAGCGCGCCTCTTGCCTTGAAGCCCCTGTTCTGGTTGCTGCCCCCCACTCCACTTTCTTTGACCCAATTGTTCTGCTACCCTGTGACCTACCCAAGGTTGTTTCCCGAGCCGAGAACCTTTCGGTGCCTGTCATCGGAGGTGAGAGACAGTTCAACAAGGTAAAGGGGAGGGATGACAAATCTGCGCCAAAAATGTCAAATGGAAACAGCAGAGAGGACTGGTGTCTAGTGCAAAGGGACAAGTTGGGAGGGAATTGACTGTTGGCAAATGAAACGTAAATTTAACACCCTCTGTCAACTGATCTCCTACTCTCAAGACTGAGACCAGAGAGGAGGTGCTGGAGAGATGAGTTAAAATAAATAATTGTATGCAATAAATGGGTTGTTGAAATATCTCATACTGTTGAGGAAACAGAGGCTGCCAAATATCAGTGCCTCAGGGTCAGAACCAAGTGACTATTGTAACCTTCCCAACCCAGCCCTTCTTAGATTCAATCAAGCCATCTTAGTATCCCGGCATGACCCAGCTTCTCGTCGCCGAGTAGTGGAGGAGGTCCGAAGACGGGCTACCTCAGGAGGCAAGTGGCCTCAGGTGGGTCCAAGGGTCTTGTGACCCTCTACACAGCCTGTGTGTTGAATGGCTTCCCTTTTACTCACCACCTCACTCCATGCTTCGGTGTTTGTTTTATTTTTCCACCCAGGTACTATTTTTTCCTGAAGGCACCTGTTCCAACAAGAAGGCTTTACTTAAGTTCAAACCAGGTGAGTAAGATGATAGTGGGTGATAAAGCTATGGGGAGACAAACTCCAGCTTTGAAGGGTGACCCACAAAGTAAGGGGGCGGGTAAGAGAGGGAGACAGAACCTCCTATCTAGTGCTGACAGCTTGAGTCAGAAAATTAGAAGTAGAACGAGACCACATGTCATTTGAGATTTGTCCCATAGTCTCCCCCAACCCCCGTCATCTAGGTATCTCTACATACTAACCTCTGACTTGGGGGTTGGGGGTGGAAATGGGATTTAGGAGCCTTCATCTCTGGGGTACCTGTACAGCCTGTCCTCATCCGCTACCCCAACAGTCTGGTGAGTCTCAGTCGAAGGGGGGATGGGGCATGCATCTACCCTAATGGGACATAAGTGAACTGTTGGTGGCATGTTGAGTTCTGCATCTGGGGGTGTGGCACAAGGTGGAACCAGGGTCTCTGCACAGAGGGTGGCCGGTTTCACTTAAGAAAAGTGATGTTCAAAAAAAAAAAAGTAATGTTCTGCCCCCGCTTCTGCTTTCCCATAGGACACAACCAGCTGGGCGTGGAGGGGCCCTGGCGTGTGAGTTCTAGAGTTCTGGGTGTGAGGGTGGGAACTGGGTCAGCCAGAGACTCCTGGCCCGTCTTCCAATCTCTAGAGGGGGTGAATGACCGTTGTAGGATCCAGGGAACTCTAAAGAGTGCCCATTGCCCTCTGATGCGCCAGATAATCTGGCGGGGCTTCAGCCCTCCCACCTGAATCATCCCTGCTGTGACACCTACCATCCTGTGTTTTAGGTGTGACTTTTTTTTTCTCCCTCAGTTGCCCTTTTTGGAGAACCACCACCGCTAGGCATGCTTCTTGCTTTTCCCCTCTGCCACCCACACCTTCCCCTTGCCCTCGGCTCAGCCTCGGGTGAATTCCTGGAGCTGTTCTCCCTCCCCAAGTTCTTCTGGCCCTACCCTCAATCTCTTGGCTGACTGTGTGGCTGGGGGAGGGGGGTGGTCCTATTTTTGTATCAAAGGCAGAACTTCCCACCCCACCCCCCCCTTCAGGAGGAATAGCCCATAGTTAAAAGAGTGGTAAACATCCATCTCTTTTCTCTCAGACTCAAAGTTCTCTGGCTCACAGCCTCCCAGCCCTGCAGTGTCGTAGAAGTAGAGGTATGATTGCCCCTGGGACGGGAAAATGGCCGGAGTCGGAGTAACCATGCCTCACTTGAGGTCCTGACAAGGCTCTGTGTGTGTGTGTGTGTGTGTGTGTGTGTGTGTTTCAGTTCCTCCCTGTGTATCAGCCCAGTCCTGAGGAAAGCAAGGACCCCACCCTCTATGCCAACAGTGTCCAGAGAGTTATGGCACAGTGAGTATTACAAAAAATATTTCCTGGTGTTCCACAAAGTATTTCCTGGCTTAGCTATGCAGCACAAAGGAGGGGGTCATGAGGAAAGAGCTACCAGGAAGGACTCTGGGACAGCTGAGACTGAGAAGGGAAAGATAAGCAGCCTGACCTCTCCAGTTCAGGAGGCCAGAGTGGAACGAACTCTCAGAAATTTCTTTTGCATCCTTCTGTTAATTGCCATCCTTCTTCATCATTTAGGGCCCTGGGCATTCCGGCCACTGAATGTGAGTTTGTAGGGAGCTTGCCTGTGATTGTGGTGGGCCAGCTGAAGGTAGCACTGGAGCCACGGCTCTGGGAACTGGGCAAGGTGCTTCGGAAGGCTGGGTAAGTCACCTTGCAGATGAGGGTATAAGCGGTGTCATGAGAGAGAAAAGAAAAACTAGGGAGGAAGAAGGAAAGTCTTTTGGGTCTCCCCAGCTCCTCCCCCCCCCCCCCGGGGTGGCGCAGGACCTGGGTATGGTGTCCCCTGCCTACTCAGGAGGCTGAGGCAGAAGAATCAAAATTTGAATCCAGCCTGGGCTTCATAATGTCTCCCTGGACCCTGTCCCCCCAAGAACCCACTAATGGATAGATGAGCTTTAAAAACAGAGCAGGGCTGGAGACATGGCTCAGTTAAGAGCACTGGCCACCCCTGCAGAGGGACCAGGTGTTTCTATTCCCAGCACCCACATGACAGCTGATAACAGTCCTTAACTCCAGTTCCAGGGGAATCCAACATCTGACCTACGCGAGCATTGCAGGACACAGGTGCACTTACACACATGCAGGCAATACATTCGTACACTAAAATTAAAAATGATAAAAACATTTTAAATGGTCAGAGTAAAGGAAGAGAGAAAGAAATGAAAGGAGGCACAATACTCAAAAGACTGTAGCTCCAGATTGTAAAAGCAACAGCTGAAGGTTCGGCTGCATCTTAAGGTGCTTGCCTCACATCACCACAAGGGAACAGAAAAACAGGAGCTGAGCCTGTGCTGGAAGAATGCTGAGGAAGTGCTGGGGGCAAGGTCCTACATGCATGTCCAAAAAGAAACCGAGTCAACTCTGTCGTCAACAATTCCACTGTAGGCTGTCCCCTGGCTATGTGGACACTGGGGCAGAGCCAGGACGGAGTCGAATGATCAGCCAGGAAGAATTTGCCAGGCAGCTACAACTCTCAGATCCTCAGACAGTGTCCGGAGCCTTCAGCTACTTCCAGCAGGTAATGGAGCTACAACACGAGCAGAGTGGCATCCTCGTGACCATGCCAGTCTCACTAGCTGCTCAGTTGCAAGTCTGCTGCTTAGTCTTAATAGCCCTTACAGATGGCCGTCCTGCAAGATGTACTAGAAGGTTCCTCTTTCGCAGAGTATCCAGTGCATAGAGAAGCAATGTTTTAGTCATGGAAGGAAGAACCAGAGACAGAATCAATCAGGAAAGTTCTTAACTTAGAGTCACTTTAGAGATTGGCAAAGATGGGAAATCATGACCATGTGAGACACTGGATGAGGATTTTCCCAGAAGAGTCATGAAGGTTAGGTGGGAGGGTGACATGGAGAAGATACTGCTGGTTAGGTAGACAGTGGAGAATTGGGGACTTGGAAGTATTGCAGTATTCTGTTTGCTTGGGTTTTTTTTGTTTTGTTTTGTTTTGTTTTTATTTCAAATATCCTATAGCTTCTCTAGGGGATTTCTGAACTAAAGAATCTTGGCAATTGTATTTCTGGAAATAGAACCAAGTATTGTTGTCAAATTATAATTTTAGATTTTTTTGTCTTTTTGAGACAGGGTCTCCCTGTAGTCCCAGCTGGTCTGGAACTCACTCTGTAGACCAGGATGGCCTTGAACACACAGAGATCTGCCTGCCTCTGTCTCCCAAGTGCTGGGATTAAAGGTGTGCTCTACCATGCCTTTAATTTTTTAAAGTACTCTGCCCCATAGAGTTTTAGACTAAAGCAGACACTCCCCAAAGCAGCCAGCATGTCCCCCACAGAGCTGGCACCGCAGGTATTCTGCTTGGGTTTTGGGTAATAAATCAGGCCAGTGGCCCCCCTTTCAGTCTGTTGTACCAGTTCTCCCACATAGGCTGAGTCAGAAGACAAAACCAGTTTGTCTGGCTTAGAAACCAGGAATGTTCTTCTGTGGTTTATCAGAATTGATGGTAACTTCAGAATTCCTAGGGGGAATTCCCTGACATTCCTAGATCTCTATAGGAGGGCTTTGTTACTAGCTTGCTGTAGCTTGAAACAAATGGTCTGAGAAGTCCCGGGGATCCTGGGGACTTGGGTACTCAGTTCTGAGCAGATTGGTCACAAGCATCATTTCTAGGCCTACTAAAGAAAATCGAGGCCAGAGGGGGAAAACAAGGTCCCCACAGTGCTCTGGGCTTCTCTCTCCAGGATGGCCAGGGTTTGGTGGACTTCCGCAATGTGGCTCTCGCACTGGCAGCTCTGGATGGGGGCAGGAGCCTGGAGGAGCTGACTCGCCTGGCCTTTGAGGTAGCTTTGAGGGGCCGTGGGATACCTTGTGACTCTGCCTTATCCCACAGTTCCATATGGGAAACCCGTATAGTGTTCTGTTCCCGGTAGCTCTTGTGCTTGGTGTCCTCCCTAGTGCCAGACTACCTAAAACTTCAGATCCCCAGTGTCTCCTTGTTGAAATCTAGCTGGGAAGTAGAAGAAGCCAGAGACTATCAAGTTTTCAGTTATCCTGAAAGAAGGGGCACTAACAATCCAGGAGGACTGTGTGTAGCACCTTGAAGAAGAGCCCATCAGGCAGGCTTGCCAGGCAGTGCTTGGAAGAGAGAACTTGACGTGCATCCCTTTCTCTTCCAAGCTCTTTGCTGAAGAGCAGACAGAAGGACCCGGTCGCCTGCTCTACAGCGATGGCTTCAGCACCATCTTGCACCTGTTGCTGGGTTCACCCCACCCCGCTGCCACAACTTTGCATGCCAAGCTGTGCCAGCCTGGATGCAGCCAAGGCCTCTCGCTCAGTGAGTCACTGCCTTAACAGCTCTGCACAGGCTTAGACACCATCAGTGCTAGGACATGTCCTGAGAACAAAATTGGGAGGGTCAAAGGGTGAATGGCAAGTGTCAGAAATGAGGGTCCCGGAGAGGCGAGGCTGGGGCAACTGGCAAGAGAGGAAAGGGGGAAAAAAGTTGTATCTGAGAAGGCAGACAGATGGAGGAGCCGGTGTGTCAGAGGGGGGGATGAGGTACAGACAGAGGAGCCGGTGTGTCAGAGTGGGGGATGAGGTGCGGACAGATGGAGGAGCTGGTGTGTCAGACGGGATGAGGTGCGGACAGATGGAGGAGCTGGTGTGTCAGACGGGGGATGAGGTGCGGACAGATGGAGGAGCTGGTGTGTCGGAGGGGGGATGAGGTACAGACAGATGGAGGAGCCGGTGTATCAGAGGGGGGATGAGGTGCGGACAGATGGAGGAGCTGGTGTGTCAGAGGGGGATGAGGTGCGGACAGATGGAGGAGCTGGTGTGTCAAGAGGGGGGGATGAGGCACAGACAGATGGAGGAGTTGGTGTGTCAGAGGGGGGATGAGGTGCGGACAGATGGAGGAGCTGGTGTGTCAGAGGGGGATGAGGTGCAGACAGATGGAGGAGCTGGTGTGTCAAGAGGGGGGGATGAGGCACAGACAGATGGAGGAGTTGGTGTGTCAGAGGGGGGATGAGGTGCAGACAGATGGAGGAGCTGGTGTGTCAGAGGGGGGATGAGGCACAGACAGATGGAGGAGCTGGTGTGTCAGAGGGGGATGAGGTGCAGACAGATGGAGGAGCCGGTGTGTCAGAGGGGGATGGGGTGCAGACAGATGGAGGAGTTGGTGTGTCAGAGGGGGGATGAGGTGCAGACAGATGGAGGAGCTGGTGTGTCAGAGGGGGGATGAGGCACAGACAGATGGAGGAGCTGGTGTGTCAGAGGGGGGGATGAGGCACAGACAGATGGAGGAGCTGGTGTGTCAGGGTGGATGAGGTCCGGACAGATGGAGGAGCCGGTTTTGGGGGGGGTGGGGATGAGGCACAGACAGATGGAGGAGCTGGTGTTGGGGGGGGATGAGGTGCAGACAGATGGAGGAGCTGGTGTGTCAGAGGGGGGGGATGAGGCACAGACAGATGGAGGAGCTGGTGTGTCAGAGGGCGGATGAGGTGCGGACAGATGGAGGAGCTGGTGTGTCAGAGGGCGGATGAGGTGCGGACAGATGGAGGAGCTGGTGTGTCAGAGGAGGGGGATGAGGCACGGACAGATGGAGGAGCTGGTGTGTCAGAGGGGGGGATGAGGCACAGACAGATGGAGGAGCTGGTGTGTCAGGGTGGATGAGGTCCGGACAGATGGAGGAGCCGGTTTTGGGGGGGGTGGGGATGAGGCACAGACAGATGGAGGAGCTGGTGTTGGGGGGGGATGAGGTGCAGACAGATGGAGGAGCTGGTGTGTCAGAGGGGGGGGATGAGGCACAGACAGATGGAGGAGCTGGTGTGTCAGAGGGCGGATGAGGTGCGGACAGATGGAGGAGCTGGTGTGTCAGAGGGCGGATGAGGTGCGGACAGATGGAGGAGCTGGTGTTTCAGAGGAGGGGGATGAGGCACGGACAGATGGAGGAGCTGGTGTGTCAGAGGAGGGGGATGAGGCACGGACAGATGGAGGAGCTGGTGTGTCAGAGGGGGGGATGAGGCACAGACAGACTGAGGAGCTGGGAGGGAGGTGAGGGTATCCTCCTCTTGAGTTCTTTCACTTTTACCTTTCCCCATTCTCCTCATCCAGATCAATTCCAGAAATTTTCCCTCCACGACCCACTCTATGGAAAGCTCTTCAGCACCTACCTGCGCCCCCCCCACAAGCCTCGAAGCACCGCCCAGATACCAGATGCCTCATCCCCAGGCAGCCCCACTGCCCTGGCCAATGGGACTGTGCAAGCTCCCAAGCAGAAGAGCGACTGAGCAGCTCAGCTTCCCACCCCTCGTCAGCTCGCATCCCGCCCTGCTCTCAGGACAGCGCCAGGGGCCACCCTCTGCCTCAGACCTACCCTCTGCCTCAGCCCTATCTCTGCTCCTGTTGGATTTTTTTGTTATCATTGTTTGTTTTTTAAGTTTATTTTAATTTTTTGTTTGGTGGGGTTTTTGTAAAAGACAATTTTATATATAAATATAAATATATATCTATTAAAAAAAAATGAAGCTCAGTCCTGTGGATGGTATCATTAGTTGGGAAGGAAAGAGAAGAATGGTTGCCAGATGCCCAATGGAACTGTCAAAAATACTCCAAAGGCCTGTGATCCTGGCGGGATCCGAATTCTCTCACTCCCCAAAATGGACAGGGGTCTTTCCTATATGAAAATTATACAAAGATTGAATATATCCTCTTGCTGTCTACCTCTTGATAGATTTCCATGTGAGCCTCTTTCAGCTCATTCCCTCTTGAATTGTCCTCATTAAAGACGGAAAAATAGCTTTGCACCATTCCATATTTAACAGTCCCACTGAGAGTTCATTCCATCGCCCAGAGTAGGGCAGAGACCTCTGTCAGTAGGGAAGCCGTCTCCAGTTGAGACCAAGCAGATGCTTTTTCCCCTCTACAGCATGAACTGAGGACATTGCAGTCCTTCCTGTTCAGCTTATTAAGGGAAAAAACAGCCCAGTAAAGGCGTTACACTTGACACAAATAGTAGATTTAGGAAGTCAAATCTCTGAGATCTAATAAAAACATCTTTTCCCATCTGTAGACTTAAAGGAGGCAGACAAAAATAGAACATCCAGGGCCGGAGACTTGCAGAGGACCCAGGTTCAATTCTCAGCACCCACATAGTGGTTAAAAACCATCTTTAGTGGTGGGCGAGGTGGTACATGCCTTTAATCCCAGCACTCAGGAGGCAGAGGCAGGTGGGTCTCTGAGTTCAAGGCCAGCCTGGTCTACATATCGAGCTCCAGGCCAGATGGGACTAAAGGGAGAACCTGTCTCAAAAAAAAAAAATAGAACATCCACATGAGCCCTTCCAGTCCCAAGTTCAGACTTGGAAAGAGGAAAAAAGATGAATAATCATTTGGGACTTGTGTTTTGGAAACTTATGGCGAGGAAGCAAGTGTTACCAAAATGCCGGAGGCAACCAAGATCAGACCAGCAGCAGGATAAATGGATCCACAGAATGGAACTCCCTTTTCTCTACTATCTTGCTCCATGTAGCAGCCAAGATGCTCCCACAGAAAGGTGCATGGACAGCATTTTGTAACCAATGCAATCTTTATTTTTCCATATAACTTCCAAAAGTCCTTTCCCTTTACTTCCCACTAGGGGGCTTCCTGTATCCTAGTTAGTCTGATCTGCCCCAGGCTCTCCAGCCTCTTGCACAACAAAACCAACATCGGGCTGAGGCTGCTTCTCCACTGGGGAGCAGCAGCTGTAAAATCTCTGGGGCACCCTGTCTTTGGGGACTACTTGGTGGGGGGGCGGGGGTTGCCCTCTGCTTCCTATTGGTTTCTACGTCGTTTCTTCCTTTTGCTCGGGACAGAACTGTCACGTCGCCTTTTGCAAGGCTGTGGGGAACGCACCATTCCTAGAGTAAGGGGTTTCTGCCCAAAATCCCCAAGATGAGTTGCCTGGGGTCTTTCCACAACGGAGCCTGGACCTCCAACTAGAATTTGCTTCCCAGACTTAGTGGCAAGGGGTAGAGGCTGGCTATAATCGCCTGCTTCCTCAGAGGGATGGAGTGTTTTCTGGATCCCCTGAGCCCCAGACGCATGACAAGGACTGAGGGAAATCCCCTCTGAAGACAGGCTAAGTTTCGAGGCCAGAAGGTCAGCAAAGTTGAAGAGTCCCTCATCTTCCTCTTCCTTCTCTTTCTTACTTCCTTTGGCCTTGTCAACTGACTTCCATGTTTCTTTAATAGAGAGTTCTCTCGGAACTAAAGCATCCCTGACTCCCCATCTAGGGGGAGTGCTTCCATGGCCCTGACAAGATGTTGATTTGGGGGTCTCCCGTGTATAAGACTCTTGATTGTTTTGTAAAGAAACAAGGTCATTAGACTTGGATGAAATAGTATCTTCCCTGTCCTTTCCCTGGAGATTAAAAGAATTAAAATTTGATGGGTAGGAATCCTTGTGGACTCTTGGTAGGGAGCCACTGTCATTTCTAACATCTAGTATGTTGACATGTTCTGTGGTTTCCAACAGAGGAAAAAGTGGATTGTCTCTGCTGTCTGCCTCTTGGCTAGCCTGGGAGAAAGAGAAGGTATCTTTAGTCTCAAGGATAAGGAGACTGCCTTGGCCTGTAGGCAACGTGATGTCTTTGGAAGATCCCAGTGTGGAGGTACCAGTTTCTCCCAGCAGTGGGGAGCAATCTTTATCCCACAGATCACTGGGATCCTGTGTGGTCTCAGAACTCTGCTCTAGACTACCTTTGGACCTTAAAGCTGGACTATCGCCCATCAGAGATCCTTTCAAGCTGTAGGAGCTTCTCTTTTTTAAGCCGTCTGTGTCTCTGTAAGGAACCACACCATTCTCCACATCCTTGGGTGCTGTGGTTTTTCTAGGACCTGGAGAAACACTGTTTCTGGAGCTCACTGCCTGGGGCTCCCTTATGCAGTCCCCGTCTTGGATGCTCTCTATGACCTTTCCGATTTGTAAGGGCAGCTCTAAGCCTACAGCCGCCATCTGGCCATCCAGCCCAAGTTTTGGGGTAAGAGGAGTGCTGTCTGGGTTGCCAGCTGCTTCAGGAGAATGGCTCTGATCATCACTCTGAACCACGGGAGGACCTCTGTCATCTCCCCACATGGCTCCTGAAGAGCCTTCCTGGGACACTGCTGAAGGGTCTCTCCCCTGTGTAAAAACTCCAACTCCCTCCATCTGTGGTCCTACCTGCAACCCCAAAGCCTGCTTTTCCAACCCATGTCCTTCCAGAGGAGATGGCTCTATAAGTCCAGCGCCCAAACTGGGGTCAGTCATGACATGAGGGCTTTCTTGCCAGCAAAACGGTAAAGCCTCTGAAGTCCTGTCTGCCACTGGGTCATTCCCAGGGGATCCAGCATCTCCCAGGTGGCCATTACAGTGTGCAGATATAACCTTCCCAGACCCTCTTCTCTCCATACCCAAGGGTGCTTGCATTCCCTGTGAAGCTGGGAGCTCTAGCTGTAGGACCCATCTGCTAGAAGCTGGCAGAGTGTTTCCAGCCTTCTGCATCCCCCTGGGACCAGCCAGGGCTGGTTCCTGCCCACCATTCATCTCTCCTGCCCTCCTGTCTGGAGAAACAGACTTTCCAATGCAAACAGTACTCCCACCCCCCTGAGGCCCAGGTGAAGGCCGAGGCTTCTGACCCCTATCGTCATCTTCATCAGAAACGGAAGGACTTGAGTCTGACTGGCCCCCATTGCAACTTGGAGGTGCCTGTGCATCTTCCTTCTCCAAGGCCAAGAGTCGCTTCTGGACCAGCTGGAAGACAATAGACAAATTCTGGTTCTATTCATGGTTAGAAGAGGTGGGTGATAGGATAAGTGATATCAAAAATAAATACTGCAGCTCTTCCTGATTTCTTGGGCCTTATTCCTCTACTTTGAGCCTTTCCCCACTTATATGCTTTGTTCATATAATCTATTTGTTTTATACCCAGAGCCCAACCTTAAATCATCTGTAGAGCCATATCAAGATTAAAGGGTTAGACAAAAATCAGGGAAGATTTTTTTTTTCTGATATTCCCTACTTCCCAAGTTTACCTGAGTAAGAGTGAGTCCTTCCTCTTGCTCTAGCTCCTCAATTAAAGCAAAAGGATCTTCCTGGTCATTGGAGGACAGCAAGTTCGCCAGAAACTGAGGGTGAATGACTGACTCCACCTGGGAAACAAAAGGAAGAGTGATGCGAGTCACTGACAAGAGGTAACCTATAGCCCAAGGGCTCCAGAGACAAAGCTGTGAGGCCTATGCTAACCCATTCTACCCTGGAGTTTATTATAAACCATGGCTACCGCCAGCTACCTATATGTACATATATGTATGCCTATTTCCCAATTATAGAATGGAGTCTACTTGCCTTACACAAAACACCAGATGTCTGATGCCCCAGAATGCCCAGCTCCCCAAGATCTATTAGAAATCAGCAATGTAAGCCAGGCATGGTAGTACACGCCTGTAATCCCAGCACTTGGGAGGCAGAGGCAGGCAGATCTCTGTGAGTTCAAGGTCAGCCTGGTCTAGGTAGCAAGTTCCAGGACAGCTGGAGCTACAGGGGGTCCCTGTCTCGAAAAAGAAAAAAAAAGAACTCAGCAATGTGGACACAGCTTACCTGGGAGACAAATCCTTCCTGGGAACATAGCTCATCAAAGTAGCTCAGAAGACTTAGATCTGGATAGAGCTCCTCATTCTCCTGCAGCTCCTCTTCCTCCTCTGACTTTCCAGTGTTCAGGTGGCTCCCCATCAGCTCTTCCATGATGTCAATATACTCCTGCACAGCTTCTGGTGGGATCTCCTTGGGTGCTTCAGGAACTGGAGGCTTTTGAGGTTTGCGCTGCCGTCGGCGGGGAGCCCGTGTCCTGGAGGCTGCCTTCTTCAGAATGTACACTGAGGGAAGTGATGGGCAGGGACTCAGAAGCCTTGGTATCTATGTCCCAATTCTACTTGGGAGGATAATCTGGGTACATGGAATTGTTCCTGGCTGGATCAAGCCATTCTGAGAATGACACCCATGGGAGAAAATCTAAAAGTTGGGGAGGGGGGTATAATGGAGAACAGCTGTGTAAGAACACCCCTGATCCAACAACCTCCATTACTTAGGCAGAAAAAGTATAAGCATCATGTACAATCTAGATGAGAGCCTAGTTTTACATGGCCAAGATCAATACCTAGCTCAGATCAAAAGGAACATGAGACCCCAACCTCCGATGGGGCATTCTGTTTGGTACATAAAATGTCACTTCCTGGATGGAAGCACAGAGACAAAGGCAAGGCCTTTCCTAATTCAAGACTGGTTTGTGTCTACAGCACCAGGAGCCTTTAGCACGTTGCTCCTGTTGGAGAAGTACACCAGCAGGCGTACCTGGCTGGTGGCAAGCTTTAGGCACCAGGGGCCCTGGAGGGTCAAGTTTCAAGGGAGCTACAGGGGACAGGTCTGGGGATCCGTTCACCAGCTGTGCATTCTGCATCTGCATCTCCTCAGCTTCAAACTCCATGAACCTGCAGAAGGTAGAGAAGGCCCAGGCTGTGCTGAGGAGACCTAGTCCCTCAGGAACCCAGACATCAGCAGCATTCAATCATGGCCAAGAAACCAAGCACCCTCTTTGGACGAGTCCTGCTAAAGTCAGGTTACCCCAAGACAACTGTTCACAGGCAGCCTAATAACAGTTCTGGGAAACTTTATCATCTTGTCCCTTCCCCTGTAGTGGTCATTTGGGAAGCTGCTCAAGGACATGGTCATCTAGAGCTTGTATAATTCTCCAGGGCAAAGTTATATCCTCTATTTCTGTTCCACCTATCTCATCTGGTACCATGGATTAAGCACTACTTAATATAAGCTTAGTGAATTCAATCTGGCCTGTTCAAAATGGGTCTGGAGGGACCCTATAAGGGTGATTCTTTAAGGGCTCACCTGCCCCTTTCTTTTTTTTTTTTTTTTTGAGACAGGGTCTCCCTGAAGCCCCAGCTGTCCTGGAACTCACTCTGTAGACCAGGCTGGACTTGAACTCACAGAGATCCGTCTGTCTCTGCCTCCTGAGTGCTGGGATTAAAGGCATGTGCCACTAGGCCCGGAAAATCTGCCCCTTTCTACACCTGAGAATTACAGGTGGCAGAATTCCTGAATCAGGGTCCACTAGGAGGAAGGGCCTACCCAAGTGACCAAAGTCTGGAACAGGTCCTATGAGGAAAATCTAGGAGGCAAAGAATTCAGACTTCGGGAGAAGCCGGAAGGTAAGCTTGAAGGAAATGATTCTTTTACCCTAGTTTTTGCAGGGGGTCAGGAGAGAGGAGGAGGTTGTTGTTATATAAAGTCTCACTGTATTGTCCAAGGTGGCCTTGAACCCCGGGGCTGTAATGATTCTCTCACCTCAGACTCTCAGGTTTGTGTGCACTGACTATACATACCACCATGGACAGCCACAATTATTTTTGTTAGCCAAGGCTATCCTGTCTAAATGAGGGATTAAGATCCAGGAGACCACACTGGGAATCCAGCACCTTGGCTTCCCCTGGCATCCTCCTCTAGAACCAGTGCCTCCCCAAGAGGCTGAGAAAGGGTTTTGGTTTTGTTTGTTTGTTTGTTTGTTTTGTTTTGTTTTGTTTTCTTTTGTTTCTGTGCTGGTTTTAAAGTAACCATAAAAGGAAAGGTGATTCTGAAGTTCTGCATCAATAGCCACTTGTCACCTGGTCAAGGAAAGAGGCTTCATGTTGAGGTTCCTTCAGAGTGGAATTCTTCCAGGTACTGGGCTTCAATCCCATCCTAACATCATCAGCATGAAGACCCTATATCTACCGAAGACCTGGAAGGCTGGAGGAGCTTCTAAGAGCAGACAGGATAGAAGAACCTCAGAGCCAAGGTGGCTGAAGTAGCAACAGAGTCCAGGAGACCCTATTCTAGGCAACCTTCATCTGACATTCCTTTTATTATTACATGTATTTCTGTGCATTTGTGTGTGTGTGTGTGTGTGTGTGTGTGTGTACAAACTGCCACAGCACATGTGTGGAGGTCAGAGGACAACTTGGGGGAGTCAGTTTTCTCCTTCCCCTATGTGGATACCAGGGATCACCTCTCTGCTGCCGCTACCATTCGACCACATGGCCCCCCACTCCATCCCCCCAGGAAGAATGAGGTTCATCAGACTTACTTCTCTGCAATCTCATAATAGATCATCCGGTCGAAGTTGCTGGTACGCTCCCACTCCTGCAGAGCCCTTGGCAGTCCCTCCTCCAGGGTCATAGTGGGCTTCAGCCGGGCCAGGGAACGAAGCACTGGGCTGAAATCCCCATCGGGTCAGTCGCATTGTAAAACCGCATCCTGGGACCCGATGCCCCCCTCAGTCCATATCTCTTGTCCCTCACCAAATCAAGCATGCCCCTTGGGCCCTGTCATGTCTGGCTTCCGAGACCTCCTCTGGGCTTCCAAAGGATCCCCTCCAGTTATTTCCCATTCTTCCTGCCCTTCCCATGGAGATGCACAAATCACATAAAATCAAATAATTCTTCTAGCCACGTTTCAAAGTTAACTAGGGCAACCACAGTTAATTCTCAGAGTGCCTTCCCCAACTAAACATTGAGGAAACAATCAGGTTCGTAAATGAACGAGAGTAACTATAAAATAGGAGCCTCCTGCATCTTCAAAGACATTCACTAATACAAGTGATTCTCTGAATAAAGTATGTTTAGTGTTTTGAGGCTTTTTAAAAATTTTTAGTTATTAATTTTTTTTTTTTTGGTATTTTTGAGACAGGGTCTCCCTTTAGTCCCAGCTGGCCTGGAGCTCACTCTGTAGAACAAGGCTGGCCTTGAACTCACAGAGATCCACCTGCCTTTGCCTCCCGAGTGCTGGGATTAGTTATTAATTTTTTATGTGTATACGTATAGTGCCTGCATGTGTGTTAGTGCACCTGTGTTGTACAATGCCCTCAGAGGTCAGAAGAGGGCATCGGATCCTCTGGAACTAAAGTTGCAGATGGTTGTTAGCCACCATGTGGGTGCTGGGAACTGAACCCAGGTCCTCTGCAGGAGCACTCAGTGCTCTTAACTGTGGAGCCATCTCTCCAGCCCATTGGCTTTTTTTTTCTTTTTCATTGGAGTTTCAATCTCTGACTCCAATCTCTGAGACCTTCAAATACAATATTAGACCATCATTTCTGGAAGGCTCCAGAAGAAATTAAGAATAAGGGTTTTCCGCCGGGTGTGGTGGCACACGCCTTTAGTCCTGGCACTCGGGAGGCAGAGGCAGGCAGGATCTCTGTGAATTCAAGGCCAGCCTGGTCTACAGAGCAAGTTCCAGGACAGCTGGGGCTACAGGGAGACCCTGTCTCAAAAAGACCAAAAAAAAAAAAGAAAGAATAAGGGTTTCATTTTTGCCTCTCTGACTTCCCTTTGACTCCTCGAACATCAACTGGGCATCAGAAGCACGTAGGGAAAGTTGTGTTTTTTTGGGTTTTTTTGGTTTTATTTTTAGGGAAAAAAAAAGGAAAAAAAAAAGTTTTAGGGGCTGGAGAGATGGCCTAGCAGCTAAGAGCGCCAACCACTCTTACAGAGGACCTGGGTTCAATCCCCAGCACCCACATGGCAGGTGAGAACCGTCTAAAAAACTCCAATTCCAGAACTCCAGTTCCAGGGGAATCCGACACCCTCTTCTGACCTCGCATTGCATGACACGGGTGCACAGACCTACATGCAGAAAGTACGTTCATACACATACAGAAATAAATTTTAAAAAATTTAAAAATTAAAAAATAAATAAATAAAAGAGAATTCAGAGTTGTCTTGAGAAAGTTGGAACTCAGCAAGATGGTGTTTATGTAGGACTTTAGGGGAGTCTCTTGATTCATTTGTTCTAAAGTTCAGGAGAAGATGGAGACTGCTTTAGGAGCTCTGCCTTTGCAACGTGAGCATGTACATCTTTTCCAAGTCTGGTAAATGGAGTGTTATTCAAAGATCTGCATAAAATGTTGAGGAGCCAGTACAGCTGAGAGAGATAGCTAGTCTGGTTGGGAAGTAGAGAAAATTCCTTGACTAATGACTGCTATATAAACAAAACTCCAGGCTCCTTGGCTAAACACACTCACTCAAAGGAGGGGCATTCAGGCCTTCTCTGTGCTCTTTGCCTCTTTAAGATCGCCTTCTTTTTTTGGGGTCTTTTCGAGGCAGGGTCTCCCTGTAGCCCCAGCTGTCCTGGAACTCACTCTGTAGACCAGGCTGGCCTTGAACTCAAAAAGATCCACCTGTCTCTGTCTCCCAAGTGCTAGGATTAAAGGCGTGCGCCACCATGCCCGGCTCTAAGATCGCCGTCTTATAGTGGTAATAAAAGTTACCATTTAAAAGATGCGTTCTCTCTGCCACTCACTTTGCCAAGAACGTTTAATCTTCTCAGCAACCCTTAGAGGTAGGTATAATTACCCCCTTTTCAGATGAGGAAACTGAGGGCAAAGGTGTCAAATGTCCTGCCCAGGATCACAAATCTAACATGTGGTAGAGCTGGGTGTGCCCTATCCCCTCCCCATTTCACCTTGACTCCTAAAATGGGGTTCGCACACACACGAAGTTTTTAGCCTGGCCCAGTGCCAACCTCTCCCTCCCACAGGAATGAGTCAGGGCTCAGCTTGTCTCGTTCCAGTTTCTCAGTGCTAGAGGGCGGGAGAGCTGTGAAACAGATCAGGAAGGCCCCGAATGGTGGAGTCGGAGACTCAGGTTCCAGTCTCTGCTCCTTGCTTTATGAGAGGAAGTTCTCAGCCTTCTCATCTGTAAATGAGGATTACCATAAAATCCTCGCCTGACTTCACAGGATTGCTAGTATTCTTTGAAATAAGGCACCTGAAAGCTTATTATACACCCAGAAGAAGATATTAGTTTCTTTCTCATAGCATCTTCTCACTCTCACAACATGCCTTCAAGTTCTGAAGTAACCTAAACCCACATCCATCCCAAATTCCTCTCTAAAATACCCCAGGAAAATTAATCTTGGATCTCCCAACTTACATAAGAAAGCAGGAAAGAGCTTCTGTATCAGGACTTTGGGATAGATGCGTCCGGGCCAAGGCTTTGTAGCGCTGCCAGCGACGATAGTGCTCATAAACCCCCTTGGATGTACAGGCAAGGTCACCTTGGGAGGGCTTCCGGGAAGCCCCCAGTCCTTCTTCTCCATTTGCTGCTTGGGTTCCGGGCCAAGCCTTTTCCAAGGGTACAATGGGAGCCAGTTGGGCAGCTGATGGTAGCGTTTGCAGAGGAATTCCTGCAGAGCCCTCCTGACTCATCCCAACAGCCACAGTGGGCAGAACAGTCTTCACATTAGAACCTACCACATACAGACGGGGATGGGGAGGCCCCTCGGGGACCCCACAGGGAACACCTGAGGGGGTCCAATTTAGAGCCGTCTGGGTGAGGATAAGGTTCTGAGTCTGAGAAGCCTCAGATGCCCCCCCTTCTGTCTTTATTTTCACAATAACCGGGCCAGGCCCAGCCACAGTGGGGCCAGAGCCCCCATCTCCTGTCACCAACAGTGGGCTAGGGAAAGCAGAGAGCATCCGAGGGTTGCCTGGAGAGAATGCTGGTGGTACGGGGGGCTGCAGAGATGGCTCCCACAGGAGTTGGTCAGGTGGAGCAGGAGCAGGTGGGGCAAAAGGAGACAGGCCAGCACTAGGCTTCACCCCCACGTCCGGTCCTGGCAATGTAGATGCTGTTGAGACAAAGAGAAGAGAAGGAGGAGTCAGGCGTCAGAAGCCACTAGAAGTTCAGCCATCTGACTTCCCCTGTAGTCTCTGTGAAACAGAGCACGAAGGAGGAGATATGGGTAAAGAACTTGTGTATTTGCAAATGTCTCTCAATTTATTCTTTACTCTCAGTCGAGTTACTGGACTAGAAAAGTTGCTCTCTTTCTAAGAGACACATAAAGCCCCTATCTTCTAAAAGACAAGGTCAAGGCTTCACTGCCTCTAAAAGCTTCTCCAAGAGCATTGCTGGTAGACCATCCCCACAAGATCCATAGGCTGTTTATTATTGCTGGTAGACCATCCCCACAAGATCCATAGGCTGTTTATTTATTTATTTTATTTATTTATTATTTTTTATTTTTATTTCTGTATGTGTATCAATGTACTGTCTGCATGCAGGTTTGTGCACCCGTGTCGTGCAATGCCGCGGAGGTCAGAAGAGGGTCTCGGATTCCCCTGGAACTGGAGTTTCAGACGGCTCTCAGCCGCCATGTGGGTGCTGGGGATCGGGTCCTCTGTAAGAGCGGTCGGCGCTCTTAACCGCTAGGCCATCTCTCCAGCCCCCCATAGGCTGTTTATTAAGGCGTGGGATAGGACTGACACCTGTTCTGTAGGAAAAAGGGTCTGCAAGGCTGAGAACTGCCAGGGACTAACACAGTGGAAGTTCTAGCTCTCTAAAAGCACCCACAAGCCCCTCAGAAGGAGGCGGTTTCCAAAACATTGGTCCTCTCTTGCCTTTTCCTATTTCTCTTGTCCTTTGTAATTTATGAATATTAGCAGTGACTCTAGGACCCATGAAGCTCATTTCTCCAAAATACATCCCATCTGATAGATGAAGATATCTATTAGCCCCAGCTACTCCACTAGCGAGTCAAGCCACCTGCTCCTAGCTGCTCTGTGGCTCCTGCCAACATTCACACAAGCACAGTCCTCTGGATGGCGTATGGTAGTCTGGATGTTTGCTTCCCAGAGATATTGTTATATAGCAGCCAAGAATAGTTGAAGAGGATTACATGGTAAAGGGAGGGCAATGGAGGGGGAGAGATGTCTAGAACTTTAAGTAACTATAGGACAAGTCAAAATTTGGCAGAGCAGACTATCTGTGGTCCCTCTGCTTGGAGCTCCTAATATTGGAAATTTATGGCTCACAAAAAACACAAAGCACCAGGTGTGTTGGGGCACACCTTTAATCCTAGCACTTGGGAGGCAGAGGCAGGCGGATCTTTGTGAGTTCAAGGCCAGCCTGGTCTATATAGTGAGTTTCAGGACAGCCTGGAGCTCCAGGGAGACCCTGTCTTGAAAAGACCAGAAAGAAAAAAAACAACAAAACACAAAACATTGAGATAGCGCTAAGGAAGGACGTCTGGAACGTAGCTCCTGCTGAGGAGGAGGTATGTAGACCATGATCAAGTAGCCCAGGAGTTAGCACACAACTGTGTACTTCATTAAACAGGGCCTATATATCACATGACTTTTTTTTTTTTTTTGTATTTTTGAAACATGTTTTCCCTGTAGCCCCAGCTGGCCTGGAACTAGCCCTGTAGACAAGGCAGGCCTTGAACTCACAGAGATCCGCCTACCTCAGCCTCCCTAGTGCTGGGATTAAAGGTGTGCGCCACCACTCATGGCTTAAAGATGGTTCTTAGCCATGTGGGTACTGGGAATCCAACCCGGGTCCTCTGCAAGAGCAGTCAGTGCTCTTAGCCATCTCTCTAGCCCCTATACATGACTTCTAATAATTAATAAAGCAGGGCATGGTGGCACATGCCTTTAATCTCAGCACTGGGGAGGCAGAGGCAGGCGGATCTCTGTGAGTTCAAGGCCTGCTTGGTCTACATAGTGAATTCCAGGCTAGCTATGGCTGCGGAGAGACCCTGTCTCAAAAAAGACAATAAGTAAGTAAGTAAGTAAGTAAGTAAATAAATAAATAAATAAAACATAACAGGACTGATTTCAGGGTATTCTCCTTTTCCCTTAAAAAAAAAAATTCTACTGCTAACCAACACTTAACTTCCACTTTCTGACTATGAAACGATATAGGAACAAACTCATATTTGAGCCATACAGTGAAAAGCCAGATTATACCAGCAAGTACTGAACACTGAAATGTTTCTAGGCCTGAGTTCCAGAACAGGTGGAAAAACTGAAAATATTCTCAAGGAAACCTTGACTCTCATTGTGGCTAGAATGACCTGTCTCCTTTTGCTTGAAAATAATAAAGACTTTCCTTAACTAAAACATTAAATTAATTAAAAATTGTGTGTAGGCTTGTCATTGCAACCACTCTAGAAGATGAGGTAGGACAATCACAAGTTTTAGCCCAGCCTGGACTATAGAGAAAGTTCAAAGTCAGCCTGAAAAACTTAGTGAGACTTTGTCTCAAAATGAAAAGTCAAGCTAGGATGGCAGCTTGAGCTCAGGTGTAGAGCACTTGCCTAGCATGTGCATGGCTGCCTTGGATTCAATTACCAGTACCGCAAAAGCTGTATACACACACAAACATACCACGTCTATAAGACAAGAAAGGCACCCTCCTGAGAATGGTAATTAGTGGCAAACTTGATCTTGGAATTCTCAACTTCAAGATCTATGTGTAATAAATTTCTATGAAATAAGGGAAAAAGAAAGAAAAGCCTACTCCCTGAACTGAGACGAAACTATTTCTGTGGCTAGAAGGAGCCATTAGGCCTTGGGCACAGGCGATTTTAGACTTCCAGCCTTGTTCCCCATGCAATTAGCTCCCTGAGTAAGGCTGTCTCCCTAGCCCAAACACACTTTCCCATCCCTAGGCCAATCACACTTTCCCATCCCTAGGTCCACTTTCCCTATAAGTTCAAAAGAGGTCCAACTTGAGCTGGAGAGATGGCTTAGGGGTTAGAAGCACTTGCTGCTCTTGCAGAGCACCCCAGTCCAGCACCCAGCAACCCACATCATATGGCTCACAAACCCCTGTAATTCTAGCTCCAGGAGCTCCAATGTCCTCTTCCGGTCTCTGAGAGCACCTTCACTCATTGGCATACATTCACACAGACACCCACACATGTAGATAAAAATAAAATAAAGCCGGGCATGGTGACGCACGCCTTTAATCCTAGCACTTGGGAGGCAGAGGCAGGCGGATCTTTGTGAGTTCAAGGCCAGCCTGGTCTACAGAGTGAGTTCCAGGACAGCTGGGGCTACAGGGAGACCCTGTCTCGAAAAGACAAATTAAATAAATAAATAAATAAATAAATAAATAAA
>VZQC01004461.1:630410-659134 GCA_009823505.1 Rhizomys pruinosus
ATATATATATATATATATATATATTTTTTTTTTTTTAAGACACAGATCTTGAACCTCCCCCCTACAACCCTAACCACATGACTCCTACTGTATGGAAATCTCTGCGCTCCCCACAAACCTGTTATGTGTCCCTCTTCCTTTGGACTCAAGTTGCTAACTGAAATCTATTCCCTATATTCAGCGTGTAACTTCTGAGGTGCTTTGGTCCATCTCTAAGGAGGTCTCAATTCCTCAGTCTTAACGGAAAAAAAAAAAACTCCTTTCCCAGTCTCTCTAATGCCTGTGTTGGGGTTTGACATCTCACATCCAGCTGATAAAGATCAGCCCAAACTTGTTCTCAAGTAAAGTGGCAAATTTGAATCCCCAAGGAAGTGAATAGGCTACCCTTTCCCCAACCCCAGACTTACCTCCATCTGACTCCATTATCTGAGGTTTGGGCTCTCCAGCGTTAACTGTCTCAGAAGCCTGCAGAATTAAACAGTTGGGGCCAGGATCCAGGCAGTAACCTGTCTGGAACAGATGATATCCAAGGAAGACAAGATAAAGACTGGGTCAAAACAGAATTAGAATCTTGGACTCAGGCATTCTGGACTAGGGGAGGAGAGAGGGCATTGTGTGCTAAGAATGGAGCTATATTTGTTAGGAGTTCTAGTAAGTAGATGGAAACAGTGATTTCTCTACAAATTAATTTCGAAATACAAATGTAGGGAATCTCGTTAGGGTAATCCGCACAACTTTTTTGATTCCAAACATTATACAGTAGTTTTGCTTTTTAGTTCTTTTTCAGTTCTTCGCCAACATATCTAACGTTATGCCTTCCAGTTCTGTAACTGGTTTGTTATTAATAGCAGATTGGTGGTAGACCCTTCGCTTAATTTTTTGTAGGCCAGGCTGGCCTTGAACGCACAGAGATCTGCCTGCCTCTGCCTCCGCAGTGCAGGGATTAAAGGCATGTGCCACCACACCCTGTGACCCTTGGCTTAACTCTACTTTCTGAACCAAATTCAGAGCACAATGTCTGTACTTGGGGATCAAGAAAACTAAATATTTGAATTTGAAGGATCTCAGATGATGCAACGTGATCAACTGCTGTGTGAACATGTCTTTTAAAAAAAAAAAAAAGCTGGGGCATGGTGTCGCATGCCTTTAATCCTAGCACTTGGGAGGCAGAGGCAGGCGGATGTCTGTGAGTCCAAGGCTAGCCTGGTCTACAGAGTGCTAGCCTGGTCTACAGAGTGAGTTCCAGGACAGCTGGGGCTATAGGAAGACCCTGTCTCGAAAAGACCAAAAAATACAAAATAAAAAAAAATTTTTTTTAAAGCTGCCCTGGGGGCTGGAGAGATGGCTCAGCAATTAAGAGCTCTTGCAGAGGACCCAGGTTCGATTACCAGCACCCACATGGTGGCTAAGAACTGTCTTTAACTCCAGTTTCAGGGGAATACAACACCCTCTTCTGACCTCTGCAGCATTGCACGACATGGGTGCACTTACATGCGGACAGTACACTCATATACATAAAAAACAAAATAGGGACTGGAGAGATAGCCTAGCGGTTAAGAGCACCGACGCTCTTGCAGAGGACCCGAGTTCGATCCCCAGCACCCACATGGCGGCTNGCACTTACATGCGGACAGTACACTCATATACATAAAAAACAAAATAAAAAATAAAAAAATAAAAAGAGTGCCTCTGGGCGAGGTGGCACACACCTTTAATCCCAGCACTCTGGAGGCAGAGGCAGGCAGATCTCTGTGACCTCAAGGCCAGCCTGATCTCTGGAACACCTTAGGCTGCAGGGAGATCCTGTCTCAAAAATATTTAAAAAAAGGGCAGACTGCAAAGTAGAATATACAGAAAACATCAAGCACCCTTCTCATCTTCCATACAACCAAGTTCTCTCTGCCAGAGGAAAACCATAGTTACCTGTTTCTCATAGACCTTGCAAACACACAAATGTTTGATTCTTTGTTTTTATGTTTAAAAGAGGGTCCAGGTCAGTATAAAAAAATAAAAATAATAAAACAAATAAATAAAAAAGGGTCTCCAGGACAGAGAGATGGGTCAGTGGTTTAGGTTGCTCTTGCAGAGGACCTAGGTTTGATTCCCAGCACCCACATGCCAGGTAACAATCATCCTTCACTCCAGTGTCCCCTCCTGACTTTTGAAGGCATTGCAGGACACTGGTGCACTCATACATGCAGGCAATACACTCATACACATAGAAGTAAAAGTAATAAAAAATACATATAGAAATATATAAATATGTATACACACACACACACACAGGTCTTTTTGAGAGCTCACTATGTAGACGAGGCCAGCCTTGAACTCACAGAGACCTGTCTCTGCCTCCTAAATTGTGGGAGTGCTGAGATTAAAGGCATAAACCACTACACCTGGTTATAAATGAAAAAGAAATTTTTTTTGGTCTTTTTGAGACAGGGTCTCCCTTTAGTTCCAGCTGGCCTGGAGCTCACTGTGTAGACCAGGCTGGCCTTGAACTCACAGAGATCTGCCTGCCTCTGCCTCCCAAGTGCTAGGATTAAAGGCATGCGCCACCCCACCTGGCTAAAAAAGTATTCTTTACTTAAAAAAAAAAAAACTTCCAAGTTTTTCTGTTAACAATATTAATACCTGTTACGATATTTTTCCACTATAAATCTGCAAGATCATTTTACAATAATACCATGACTGCATGTTTTACAGAATTCTGCCTGCCTCTGACTCCCAAGTGTTGGGATTAAAGGTGTGAACTATACCACGCCAGCAGTATTTACTTCCTTTTTGTTTTTTTGGTTTTTTTTGACCAGGCTGGCCTTGAACTCAGAGATCCGCCTGCCTCTGCCTCCCGTGCGCTATCACGTCTGGCTTAAAGGAGGTTCTTAGCTGCCATGTGGGTGCTGGGATTCGAAGCCGGGTTCTCTGCAAGAGGGGTCGGTGCTCTTAACTACTGAGCCATCTCTCCAGCCCTGTATTTCATTTCTTTAAACTAGACTCCAACTAGTATTTGCATTCTTTTTAAAAACGAGATAGCAGGGAGTGGTAATGCAGGCTTTAATCCCAGCACTTGGTAGGCCGAAATAGGCGGATCTCTATGAAATCCAGGTCAACCTGGTTTAAGTAGCAAGTTCCGTTCCAGGAAGCTGGGGCTACAGGGGAGACCCCATCTCAATGAACAAAAACCAAAAACAACCCCCCCCCAAATTTTTTTACCCAAATTTTTTTAACGAGAAGAGAGACCTTATTGGGCTATCATTCGCTACTACTCACCACTATAAGAAAGAGCTGAATCTGTGAGAGTCTTGAGTTTGAATCTTGGTTCAACATCTAAAACATACTCCATCAGTTCCGTGAAAGTTTGTTATCTCCGCCTTCCGTAATAGCGAATACCCATCATGCACTTTTTACCGCCAATATTTTGAAATGGGTCAGGGAAATCGGATGTAAAAATGGGGGTTGGAAGAAAATTTTATTTCTTCCCTAAGATAAAGGAGGTTGCAAATCCTGGAGCCCTTGTTTCTCTGGGAACTAGAAAACCAGTGCCTCTGAAATGGGTATGCAACTTGAGAGAAAAGATAGGCCTATATGCATCAATGTTCGCCCTCCATCCATCTGTACCTCCTAAAGTCTGGCTGTGCGTGGCACACAGTGGGCAACTCCAGGAATTTTTTTTTCTTCTATTACTTCTTTATTTTTTTTCATTTTTTAAAATTTTATTTATTTTCTATGTGTAGGAATGTACTGTCTGCATGTAGGTTTGTGCACCCGTGTCATGCAATGCTGCGGCTGGAACTGGAGTTCTCCTGGAATTGGAGTTACAGACGGTTCTCATCTGCCATTTGGGTGCTGGGGATCGAACAAGGGTCCTCTGCAAGAGCAGTGGGCGCTCTTAACCACTGGACTATCTCTCCAGTCCCATATTTTTTTTCATTTTTTTAACAATAAATAATAATTTATGAGTACAAACATCCTTCATGTAAAACCAATTTGCAAGCAGTTGTGCCCAAACCCACACAGCCCAAGGGCAGGATCCAGGAATTTTATAATCCTGAAAAATTACAATTAGAGCCCCAAATTCTGCGCTACTACGCCCCCTTCTGGCCATCTGAATAGGTGGGGGAGGGCGTGGACTACATTTCCCGAGATGCCTAATACGCACTTCCGGTTATACCGGAAGATTGCCGGGAAACACGCTTTACGCGGCCAAACACTACTGGCTGTGGACCAACGTGGATCTTGTGGCTGAAGCGTGATCATGTTTCTCCAGTATTACCTTAACGAGCAGGGCGATCGCGTCTATACGCTGAAGGTAAGGAGAGGAAGCGGGGGTATGCCGAGAAATGTAGGTGGAGAAGCGCTTGCAGCCGGACACAGCCCTGCGCTGCGGGGAGGGAGGAGGCGGGTCTGGGACACGGCGTGGTAGAACTCTGATGTTCTCTGCACAGCTCCGCACCGTTCCTCGACCTGACCATGACGTCTCATCACTTCATGTTTCCCCTTTTTCGTGCTGTCCTCTTCCTCTCCCCACTCATATACTGAGATCATTTTCTTTCTCGATCAGAAGTTTGATCCACTGGGACAACAGACTTGCTCCGCACACCCTGCTCGGTTCTCCCCGGATGACAAATACTCGCGACACCGAATCACCATCAAGAAACGCTTCAAGGTGCTCATGACCCAGCAACCGCGTCCTGTCCTTTAAGGAATCGTTAATGTCTCTGCCGTCCCTCTCCTCCCGGTCCAATGCTCAACAGAAACCAAACCATCAGTCTGCGAGCCTTGAAGCCTTCTTGCCCGTCCCAGTCTCTTGGGAATCCCATCTCTTCGTTGCTTTTGACCAGGACTGTGTTAGTATCCATGGGCATCACCTTCGTAAAGGGAACAAACGATTTATTTTCCTTCACATTTTGAATACTGCAAGGTTATTAAAGATAAAATGATTTGAAAGCTCATTTTGTGTGTTGTTGGAAGAAGGGATTGGTATTTTTTTTTTTTTTTTTTTTTTTAGTCTTTTTGAGATAGGGTCTCCCTTTAGTCGCAGCTGGCCTGGAGCTCGCATGTAGACCACGCTGGCCTTGAATTCACAGAGATCTGCCTGCTTTTGCCTCCCGAGTTAACTTTTCCTTTTTAAACATTTAAAATTTTTTCATTATTTTTTTTGAGTCGGGATCTTCCTATAGCCCCAGCTGGCCTTGAACTCACAGCGATCCGCCTGCCACCTCCTCCCTAGTGCTGTGATTAAAGGCGTGGGCCATGTCCTGCCTTTATTATTTTTATGTGAATAAGGGTATTGAGTGCTTGTGTGTTAAGTGCACCCGTGTTGTGCAATGCTGGCAGAGGTCGGAAGGGGGCGTCAGATGTCCTGGAACTGGAGTTAGGTGCCCTTGTTAGTTGCCATGTGGTGCTGGGAGTCAAACCTGGGTTCTCTGCAAGAGTAGTCAGGGTTCTTCACCATCCAGCCCCCTTATTATTTTTAATTATGTGTGTGCATCTGTGTATTTGGGTGTGAACCCATGAGTGCTGGTGGCAGGAGAAGCCAGAGGCATGAGATCTAATGGAGCTGCAGTTTCAGGTAGTTTGTGAGCCACTCCAAGTGGTTGCTGAGAATTGAACCCCTGTCCTTTGGGAGAACAGTATGTGCCCTTAACAGCTGAGCCATCTCCAGCCTTGGTGATCTTCTTACAAAAGATGGGAGAAGGATATCACTGTTGGTAGCCATATAGGATCACGAGACGAAAACTTAAGGCCCTACTGAAGTTCTCCTGCTATGCTGAGTGACAGGGTGCTGGAGAAGTGAGGAAAAAGGACTGCTGGGGGTCTATGAAAGCATTTCCAGGGGCTGGAGAGATGGCTCAGCAGTTGGGAGCTCTGACTGCTCTTGCAGAGGACCCAGGTTTGATTCCCAGCACCCACAAGGCAGCTAAGAACCGTCTTTAGGGCCCAGCATGGTGGCACATGCCTTTAATCCCAGCACTGGGGAGATAGAGGCAGGCAATCTCTGTGAGTTCAAGGCCAGCCTGGTCTACAGAGTGAGTTCCAGGCCAGCTGGGGCTACAGGGAGACCCTGTCTCAAAAATACAAAAAATACACACACACACACAAGTCAGCAATTCCTGAAAAAATACTCCACTGCCTCTCACCTAATTTTGTCCCCTTTAAACAACATTCTGAGGTTTTTGAATAATAATGGCATAAAGATCATGAATTGGAAGTCAGTAAACTAGTGCTATTAATAAATAGCTTATGGGGGCTGGAGAGATGGCTCAGCGGTTAAGGGCACTGACTGCTCTTGCAGAAGACCGGGGTTCGATTCCCAGCATCCACATGGCGGCTAAGAACCGGCTTTGACTCCAGTTCTAGAGGAATCCGACGCCCTCTTCTGACCTCCGAGACATTGCAGGACACGGGTGCACCAACCTACATGCAGACAGTACACTCATACACATAAAAAAATAATTAGGCAGGGCGTGGTGGTGGCACTGCACTCCTTTAATCCTAGCACTCTGGAGGCAGAGGCAGGCGGATCTGAGTTCAAGGCCAGCCAGCTCTACAGAGTGAGTTCCAGGACAGCTGGGGCTACAGGGAGATCCCGACTCTCAAAAGAACCAAAAAAAAATAATTAAGCCAGGCGTGGCAGCCCACGCCTTTAATCCTAGCACTTGGGAGGCAGAGGCAGGCGGATCTTTGTGAGTTCAAGGCTCACCTGGTCTACAGAGTGAGTTCTAGGACAGCTGGGCTACAGGGAGATCCTGTCTCGAAAAGAAAAAAAAAATTAAAAATTAAAATAAATAGCTTAGTCCCCATTTTTTATTTTCTAAAGGTGTATTGGTGAAGTTCCTTTTTATTATTTTTTATTTTTACTTTTTTGGTCTTTTTGAGACAGGGTCTCCCTTTAGTCCCAGCTGGTCTGGAGCTTGTGTAGACCAGACTGGCCTTGAACTCACAGAGATCCTCCTGCCTCTGCCTCCAAGTGCTGGGATTAAAGACTTGTGCTACCATACCCAGCCTAAGACGGTTCTTAGCAGCCATGTGGGTGCTGGGAATTGAACCCGGGTCCTCTGCTAGAACAGTTGGTGCTCTTAACCACTGAGCCATCTCTCCAGCCCCCTTTTTTTTAATTTAAAAAAGTTTTAAAATATAGATCTATATAGATATGGTTTTTTAGACAAGGTCTCCCTGTATCTCTGGCTGTCCTGGAACTCACAGAGATCTGCCTGCTTCTGTCTCCCAAGTGCTAGGATTAAAGGCGTGTCATACCCCTCCCAACTTATTTATAATTTTTATTTTGATGGTATTCAGTGCATTTGTGTAAGTGCTGGCAGAGGGCATCAGATCCCCTGGAACTGGACAACTGGAGTTATGGACAGTTGGTAGCTGCCATGTGGGTGCTGGGAACTGAACTCAAATCCTGCAAGAGCAGCCAGTGCTCTTAAGCAGTGAGCCACCTCTCCAGCCCCAGAACTTATATACTGTTTGCCCAGCTGTTGTGAAAACGAATGCCATTGAATATATTTATTGTCTTTCTGGAAACATTACCATTGTCTTTTTTTTTTTTTTTTATGTACATGAATTTACTGTCTGCATGTAGGTTTGTGCACCCGTATCGTGCAATGCCATGGAGGTCAGAAGAGGGTGTCGGATTCCCCTGGAACTGGAGTTAAAGACGGTTCTCAGCTGCCATGTGGGTGCTGGGAATCGAACCCGGGTCTTCTGCAAGAGCAGTCAGTGCTCTTAACCGCTAGGCCATCTCTTCAGCTCCCTCCATTGTTTTACATACATACCCCTGCCACTGCATTCTCTTTGGCAGCTAGCAACTATGTGGATGTTCCACTGTTCATAATTTAGAAGAGGTGTCAGAAATTTGAGCAGGTTGTTTTCCAAGCTCCTGCTGGAACTTATTTAAAAAAGAAAAAAAATTAAAGTTCTAGGACCTCAACTCCTGTCGTGGGACAACCACGGTAATTTTTAATCCTATTACTTCATATTAGAGTGATAGTGAGCTAAAAATTGTATCCTGATGGGGCTGGAGAGATGGCCTAGCGGTTAAGAGCACTGACTGCTCTTGCAGAGGACACGGGGTTCGATCCCCAGCACCCACATGGTGGCTGAGAACCATCTGTAACTCCAATTCCGGGAGAACTCCAGTTCCAGGGGAATCCTACGCCCTCTTCTGACCTCTGCGGCATTGCACGACACAGGTGCACAGGCCTACATGCAGACAGTACATTCGTACATATAAATAAAATTTAAAAAAAATTTAAAAAAATGTATCCTGGTATTCTAGTTTGCTTTCAATCATTGTGACAAAACACTCTGACCAATACCAACTTGGGATGAAAGGGTTTATTGATCTTACATCTCCCGGAATTCAAGGCAGAATCCTGGAGGCAGGAGTTGAAGCACAGGCCACGGATGCTGTTTATTGGGTGCCCCTCCTGCTTGGCCTCCTTCTCCCTCCCCCTCCTCCTCCCTCTCCCCCACCCCCTCTCCCTCCTCCTCTTCGCCCACACTTGGCCAGCTTCCCACCCCCTTCTCCCTGTAGCCCCAGCTGGCCTGGAATGCACTGTGTAGACCAGATTGGCCTGTAACTGAAACTCACAGAGATCTGTCTGCCTCTGCCTCCCAAGTGCGGGGACAAAAGGCCCAGGCAGCCTCCATTTCATACCTGTTGCTACCCTTGGTTGTCATCCCATGGTCCTGGCATCTCCAAAATGCTGGGGTCTCCACTGAAATAGGCTGCACTTTCACCAATAGGCTCTTCTGACCTCTCCTAGTGCCAAGCCTTAGCTGCTTTCTGTGACCCCTTCACATTTCATCACCAGAACCACATAGGGGACTCATCATATTATATTACCAAGTCCTGCTTCCAGTTCGAGATGGAGGATCAGGCCCCCTTTTAGACCACAGCTATTGTGTGCTGACCTTGAGGGAATTCTTCCCAGGAGATTTCACCACAGTGATGCTGCTCTTTTATTATTTACCGCTGAGTTTTTAGCCTCAGCTAACCAGCATCAATTGTCCCAGTAAAACAAAGGTTTCAAAGATCCACCTGCCTCTGCCTCCCAAGTGCTGGGATTAAAGGCGTGGGCCACCACACCCAGCTGGTCTCTTCTTAATAACAGCTGATTCTTCAGTCTCAGCTGACCAGAACCCACATATTCTCAATTCAAAACATCACACAAGCAGCCCTGATATTCTCTGATTCCCTTTGAAACTTCACAAGCCACGCCTCCACCATCTACAATTCGTCCAGCATAATTGTTCCAAGCTCCACAGCAACAAACTCTAAGCACTCAATGACTTTTCTAGCCCAAAGTTCCAAACACTTCCACGGTCCTCCCCCCAAAACAACTGGGTCAGATCTGTCAAGCAATACCCCATGATACATGATCAGCCTGTTGTGGTCATGGCACACTGGGGAGGCAGAGGCAGGAGGATCTCTGGGAGTTCTAGGCCAGCTAGGACTACAGGGAAACCCTGTTTCAAAAAAACAAAAACAAGGGGCTGGAGAGATGGCTCAGCGGTTAAGAGTACCAACTGCTCTTGCAGAGGACCCGGGTTCAATTCCCAGCACCCACATGGCAACTAAGAACCATCTTTAACTCCAGATTCCAGGGGAATCTGACACCCTCTTCTGCCCTCTGTGGCACTGCACGACACGGGTGCACCAACCTACATGCAGACAGTACACTCATACACATAAAAAATATTAATAAAAAAAACAATACCCCATGATCCTGGTACCAATATTCATTCTACCCGTTCTGTTTCTTTAGAGAATGTTGACTAATACACCAGGCATTTGAGAAGTACTAGTTTGCTTCTTCCTCTCCGCGTAAAGTTGATCGGCTCATTATTTCCCAGTCTTCTCATTCCTGGATTGTCACACTGGATCTGAATATATATTTATGATTAGTGAGTCTTTTTTTTGTTGTTGTATTTTTGAGACAGGGTCTCCCTTTAGTTCCAGCTGTCCTGGAGCTCGTTCTGTAGACCAGGCTGGCCTTGAACTCACAGAGATCCGCCTGCCTCTGCCTCCCAAGTGCTAGGATTAAAGGCATGTGCCACCACGCCCGGTTTAGTGAGTCATTTTAAAGTTGCTTTGTGGAGATTGTATTCCATGATCATAAAGGCAGGAAAGCTTGGGATTGTCACTGACTGCTGAGAACGAAAAAAGAAAATTGATCTATATCATCCTCAATAAAAGATAACTTTCATGTAAGTGTTAGGTATAGTAAAAATGAGATTTTTTTTTTTCCCCAACTTCCAAGTAATTTTCTTAGCCCATTTACTAATAGGGTTTTTAGTATTTATGGGAGAGATTTTAAAGAGTTGATCATAGCCTGTTAAGGAAAAGAAATGTTAAAAAACTGACAATGACTAAAAAAGGAAAAAGGATCCGCTATGGAAATTTCTTTTTTTTCCACTCTGAAAGTTTTGTTGTTGTTTGCTGTTGTTACTGAGACAGGATCTTACTGTGGATCCCAGGCTAGCCTCAAACTTGCTATGTAGTTTAGATGACCTTGAGTTTCTGATACTCCCACTTTCACACCTTGAATGCTGGGATTACAGGCATATACTACCACTCCTGGTTTATGTGGGGACTGAACCCTTAGGGTTTGGTGTATGCTAGGTAAGTGCTTTACCAACTGAGCAACATGCTTATTAGTCCAACCCTGGAAGTTTCTTAAGCAAGTCAGTAAATAAATTCTGCTTCTAGCTGTTCGTTCCTTTTATTTTGTTAATATTAAGTACTGTTCTGCCTTTAACTTACCAAAAGAAAAAAAAATAACTTTGTTGCCATTCTCTGCTACCAGCTGTTGCAGGCTGAAATAAAACAAAAGACTTTATGTAAGGAGTAGTGGTGCACACCTTTAATCCCAGCACTTGGGGAGGCAAAGGCAGGCAGATCTCTGAGTTCAAGGCAAGCCTGGTCTATATATTGAGTTCCAGGACAGCTGGGGCTAAAGGGAGACCCTGTCTAGAAAAAAAAAAATCTGAGATATGCCTTTTTGGAACTTCATAAGTGCTTTGTGCCTGGAGGAAGGAGGAAGACTTGCAAGGGGGAATTTAGCCAGTATATATAAGTAATGCAAATAGACTGATAGATGACAGTAAAAATTGTGTCTAAAATCCCAACATGTCTTTATAAAGCCTGCCTGACAAGGTTGAGCCCTTGGGAGATGGATTTCTTGCTTCTTCAAATAAAACTGTAAGCTTGAATCCAGAGCCATAGGCTAAAGAATCCAAACTGGACAGGTGTGGTGGCGAAGAAACTGAAGCAGGAGGATCTCTTTGGGTTCTGAAACAGCCTGGGCTATGTATGTAGCTAACCTTTGTGTTAGAAAACCAAAAGAGAGGGCTGCGGATGTAGCACAGGAAGACGTCAGAAGTTTAAAGTCACACTCTGCTACACAGCTTTTGAGGGCATCTTGGACTACGTGAAAACTTGTCCCCTTCCTCCCCAGCAAGAAAAGTGTTTCTGACCAGGGAGATGGTAAAACCAGTAAAGGCACTCACTGCCAAGCCTGCTGAACCAAGTTCAGTTCCTGTGACCCACATGGTGGAGAGAGAACAGACTCTCCAGATCCCCAAATTGGCCTCTGACCTCCACACAGATGCACGAGATGTAATTTTTAGATTTGCTGTTATTGTTTTGGGGTTTTGTTTTGTTTTTTAAGTTTTTAACCCTATTCCAACTCCCACTGACAAGGATAGAGGGCTTCAGACTTGCTAAGCAAGTGTTCTACACAGAGCTAAAACCTCAGTTTTACATTTTAATGGGAATTTCATTTCTAGGCTATTTAACTAGACTGGTAATTGTCATTCGATTAAAAAGAATTTCCAGACCCAGGTTATTAGCTCTGATTCTTTTTTTTTTCTTTTCTTTTTTTGGTCTTTTTGAGACAGGATCGCCCTGTAGCTGGCCTGTAATTCAAGAGATCCGCCTGTCTCTGCCTCCGAGTGCTGGGATTAAAGGCATGCGCCACCACGCCCAGCTAGCTCTGATCTTTTAAAGATGTTGTATTAACCATTTTGTCTAGCTTTTGCCTTTCATTTTGAACAGACTTACAGGAAATTTTCAAACAAAACACTGGTGAACAAATTTACTAAACATTTCTATGCTTTAAACACCAGAGAACATTTTAGTGGCAGTAAATATAGGACAAACACTGGAAATGGAGTAGAGCAAACACCTCAGAGTCATCTCCATGTCTATAAAGACGTTTTCTTTAATGGAAATACGAACCTCAAGCATTATTTTTAAAGGGCAGGAGCAAGGAGGAAAAAAATAAAGTACGCTGAATTTGATCGTACGGTAGGTAGATAAGGTATTGGAGGTTGGGGTGCCAGTTAGGAAGGTTTCCAGAGGCGCTCGATCGTATTAGAGATGACTCTTGAGGTCCTGGGGTAACGGGCGAGCTCTGCCTCAGAGCTACAAGTACCCCAGGAACGGGCGACCCTAGAGAAAATAAAAACAAAAGCGCCCTTCAGGGTACGGCTCAGGCCCCGGGGACTACATGCCCCATCATGCCCTGCGCAGTCGCACTGCACGGGTCTTGAAGCTGCAGAGGGGCGGGGCTGCCGGCGCCCGTGCGCCAGCGCCGCGCTCTAACTGTTCCTCTGGCTTCTCCGGACGGTTAACCTCGAATGAGGAACGAGCGGGGCGGGAAGGGGAGGGCTGCGGCGGCGCCGACAGAGCCCGCCGCGCCCGGGGCGGGGGGCGGCGAGGTCACGTAACGCCCTCGGGCGTCTGGCGGGGAGGGGGCGCCTCTGCGCGCCGCGGCTCGGAAACAGTTACCGGCTAGTAAACAACAGCTGCGCGCGCACCCGCATCCGCTGGCGCCGGATCCCGCACCTGCCACCTCCTGCCCAGTCTAGACCAGTCTGCGTGGCTGTCTCCTCAGCCGAGAGCCAAGGAAACACGGCGAGAGGCAGCCCGCGCGGGGCCGGGGGTCGGGAGGAAGCGTGACCCGACACACGCGGGAGAAATTGCGAGCCGTCGCGGGCTCCGCGGACTCGCCACGACCCCGAGCTGCTGTCCGTGGTGTCCTGATCCGCTAGCCGTCGTCTCCTGGTCCCAGGGACCTCTGCCTGGACCCGAGCGGGTGCACCTCCCCCGCAGACCTCCGGCAGCCAGGAATCGCTCTGCCCCCGCATCCTCGCTGCTCTCATTCCTCCATCCTGTAGTGTGGGGTATTTTTCCCGTTATGCATGCGCACCTCTTCCACCAGACCCAAGTGGATTATCGACCTCAGAAACATCGGGTGGTCTTGCACACCCCTCCTCCCAGCCAGACCTGTGGGGTATTCACTTGATACACAACAGGTGGCTGGTGCACACCTTTTCGCAATCTGATTCACGCTGTATTCGCCTGATAAGGGTGGGCCTGCGTGCACTTGGTTCAGCTAGATCCGTGGGACTCTCATCAGATAAAGAATTAAGTACCTCGGCAGGAACCTGGGGGTTGAGCAGAGAGAGGCTTCACCTGCTGCTGTGAGATCATGGCACTGAGCCGTCAACCCTGGACCAGGAGAGACAGCTAGATAGCTCTTCATTCTGAAGGAGCCAAGTTACAGAAGATTAGCGTCGTTTTGTTCTCATGTTTTTCTGTTTCTCAAAAAAATTTTTCATTTTCAGTTACTGGTGTACTTTGTAAAACAGTTGGGCTTGAATTCTGAGTAGAAGCATCATTCTTAATTGGGACCTTGTGGGATGTAAATCAAGGTAATTGAGGGTTTTTAACTTTCTATTTTTGCAATCAAAAGTAACGTGTAGGAGGAAGATTTTTGTGAACTTTTTCCTCTTTGTCAAAAAGGAAAATAAAAATGCATCCTCCAGAAGTCACCGCCAAGATGCCATCAGTACGGTTCATGGTGACACCAACGAAGATTGATGACATTCCAGGTTTGTCAGACACCAGCCCGGACCTCAGTTCTCGATCGAGTTCGCGAGTAAGATTTAGCTCCCGGGAAAGTATGCCAGAAACAAGCCGGAGTGAGCCAATGAGTGAAATGTCTGGGGCCACGACTTCTCTGGCAACTGTTGCCCTGGATCCTGCTAGTGAACGGACTTCTAACCCCCAGGATGTCACGGAGGGTAAGTAGAACCCAGACCACAGGATGCTTTAGTCACTGGGTTATCATTCAGGATGACCATCTACTGAAGGGTGGTTGCCCATTTTACAATAATCACCAGAAATTAAGGCCCCCTTTTCTGTGATGCTTGGGATCCTTTGGAATGATGGGTAACACAGTAGGTCACAGCAGCAAGTAACGACTTATTGGCAGGAAGGCAAGGACATGCATGTTTTGATTTCCTCATTTTTATCTCCTTAGAACTAAAGTGATTATTTGGGGTTAACTTAAATAACCGACAATTTTAATAGCTTCCAGCATAAATAGTCCTAAATGGGTTGGGTATGTGTTTTCTAGCCAGTTTTGGAGCTTTGACTCTTACATGTTTTTAAAGCAGGCTGCAAGTAGTAGTTACTGATTGCATCTTAGTGACTTTCTTCCGCAGACTTCAGGTGTGCATTACAAAATTATTTTTTAAAATTTGTTTTTATACAGAGAGGTTAGATAATTAAGCTAACTCAAGTCGATGCTATTCTGTTGAACAGGGAGCTTCTGAAGAGGCTTTTAGGGCCTGATTCCTACATCATTTTGCCCCTGAGCTTTAGATGAAAGGTTTTGTGTATTGTGTAGAGTTTTTATAGTTAGTAGGTACAGAAGCCATTTCTGGCTCATACTGACTACCATAGACCTTGAGCTTCCTAAACTGGTTTGTGTCTGAGGGCTGAATATTTTCATTTGATTTAGTGGGAAGGGATGATAGCGGGAAGAGAAGATAAAAGGAGGTCGTGATGTTTTTGCAGACTCATTAAGAAAGTTGACAACTGTTATTTAGTTTTATGCTGTATTCTGACCAATGTAATGTAATCTTCCCATTGAAGAAATTTTTCCCTTACGACTCTTAAAAATGGTCTTCTAAGTTTGCAAACCATAGCCTCTGCCACTGACTTATGAAAACAAGGGTAACTTTACCATTTTCCGGTCTCAGGATATACTGTTCCTCCTAACCTAAAGGGTTCCGGAAACCAGAATAATTTTAGTTCCTTAATTTTGTTTGTTTTCAGTGTCTTAAGACAAGATGCACTTGGTAAAGCTTATGGTTCTAGAATTCTCTCATCCTTCACCAGTCATTCTTTTATGGAGGCATTGCATGTTAATTCATGGACTTACCTTTTGATAAACCTTACACTTCGTTATGTACACTGTTAAAATTATAGTATGCAATAAAAAATGACCATTTTTTTTTTTGTGCCAAATCATATCTTTTGCATTTCTTTTTTTTTTTTGGTATTTTTGAGACACGGTCTCCTTTTAGTCCCAGCTGGCCTGGAGCTCTCTGTAGACCTGGCTGGCCTTGAACTCACAGAGATCCCCTCCCTCTGCCTCCCAAGTGCTAGGATTAAAGGCCTGTGTGCTAGGATTAAAGGCGTGTGCCACCATGCCCGGCATGCATTTCTTATACTTTTTATACTTTATATATTTAAAAACTTTGTTTTAATCCTTTGATGCAATGTATTTTGATCATATTCAGAATCCCTTTGCCATCGCCTCTCAGATCCACCCTCACCTTCCTAACCCTTCCCCCAAATTCATGGGTGCTATTATTTTTCCTTAAGGCCTTTGTGTTTCCCCAAATAGTCTTGACTGTAAGTATTTCCTAGAGTATAGTCAACCTAACCAGTGTCATAGCCTTAATGAAAACTGGCAGGCTGGAGAGATGGCTCAGTGGTTAGGAGCGCCAACTGCTCTTACAGAGGACCGGGGTTAGATTCCCAGCACCCACATGGCGGCTGAGAACCGTCTTTAGCTCCAGTTCCAGGGGAATCCGATACCCTGTTCTTCTGACCTCCACGGCATTTCACGACATGGGTGCACAAACCTGCATGCAGACAGTACATTCATACACATAAAAAAAAAATTTAATTAAAAAAAAAAAGAAAACTGGCTTTCCCTCTTCCAGCAGCCGTCAGTTGCCAGTAGTAGTTCCTCAACCAGGAACTCAACCTGGTGGAGCTTTGTGCTTTCCTCATCCTCTGTGCTGGGATTTTGTCTGACTTGAGCTTATTGCAGGTCATATGCATGCTGTCACAAGGCAATGTGGGTTCATGTATGCAACTTCCCTCCTGTGTCCAGAAAACAGCTTCCTTGAATTATCCACCACCTTTGGCTCTTACAATCTTTCCATCTCTTCTGCTGCTGTGTTCCCTGAGCCTTGGAGGAGAGGGTGTGATATAGCTGGCCTAGGCAGGGCTGAAAGCTCTGTGGTCTCTTATTGTCTGCACGTTGACCAGTTGTGGGTCTCTGTAAATCACCATCTGCTGCAGGATGCTTCTCTGATGAAAGCTCAGAGTTGTACTAATCTATGGGTATAGCTACACGTCATTAGTTTACTACTATATCCATTTAGGAACATAATGTGTAAGTAGGTTGTCCCCTGCAGCCTCTCACTGGTGGCCACAGATTCTTGGCCTTGATAACAGTGCCTTCATCTATTGAAACAGACCTTAAATATTTATTTACTTATTTATTCATTTGTCTTTTTGAGATGGGCTCTCTTCTGTATCCTCAGCTGGCCTGGCACTTGCTATGTAGACCAGGTTAGCCTCGATCTCACGAAGATCTGACTACCTCTATCTCCCAAGTGTTGGGACTAAAGGTGTGCACTACCACACCTGGTTTAAATATGTACTTTTTGAGGCAGGATCTCATGTAGGCTAGGCTGGCCTTGAACTTGCTCTGTAATCAAGGATGAGTTTGAATGCCTAATCTTTCTGCCTCTACTTTCCATGGCTAGGATTGCAGACCTCAGTGACACTGTTTTATGCATGGGTGGGGATGAAATGCTAGGCTTTGTGCTTGCCAGGCAGGCACTCTATAGTTGAGCTTCATCCCTAGCCCATACCAAATGACTTCTAAATTATAGTTTTAATCCATCACACTATATTTAAGTTGTAAGCCTGCCAGCTAAAACGATACCAGTTTGGGGCCTGGAGAGATGGCTCAATGTTCCGTTAAGAGCACTGACTGCTCTTGCAAAGTACTCTTACAGAGGACCTGGGCTTAATTCCCAGCACCCACATGGCAGGTAACAACCATCTGTAACTCCAGTTCCAAGGGATCCAGTGTCCTCTTCTGACCTCCTTAGGCATTGCACATGGGTGCAGTTACATACATGCAGGCAATACGCTCATACACATGAAACAAATAAAATATTTAAAAAAGTATACCAGTGTTAAATTTTTAATATTGTAATTGTCACTAGATAATGTATTGTGGAATATTGTTGGACTTGGTATTTACATGTTGTAGAATTGTATTTTCACTTTTCTAAACAGTGAACTTATTTCAGTAATAAGTAATGCAGAATAGAATCCTTGTCTAGTTTCTTTGTTATCTGACCTTTAAGCATTCGTTACAATTCAGAATAGTATAGCCTTACACCATAGCAGTAAAACTGGGACATGCCTAGATGAAATCTATGCTGTTGGGTGGGTACAGTTTTGGTTTTTTTTTTTTTTAAGTTAATTTTCATTTTTACTTTTTTCATTTTTAAATTTTTACTTATTTTATTTTTTCACCTTTGCTAGTAGATTTTTTCTGCATTTATTTTTATTTTATTTTTTTTACATAAATTTATTTTTATTTTTTTTTAACAAATCTAGACCCGTGTGTCCCCCCCCATTCCCCCACCCCACCAGAGCTCATGCATTCTGCCAAACATGCTTTTCAGCTCTTTCTCAGTCTTTCTCAATATATTCTCCATGAGGAAGTTGACTGTTTTGAGCAGAAGTTCATTGTTTCAGTCAGTTCTTCAATGCAGTCCTTTCTGTTGTTGTTGTTTCCAATATGCATCACTCCCAACTGCTTTTTTGGACAAAAGTTCATGGGGCCCTACACAAGAAATACTTACAACTAGGTAATTGGCACTACATCCACAGATGAGGGATACCATTTGTCGTTTGTTTTTCTGGGACTGTGTTACTTGCACTCAGCATGATGCCTCTAGCTCCATCCCATTTTCCTGCAAAGCTCATGATGTCGTCTTTCTTTACTGCTGCATAGAACTCATTGTGTAGATGTACCACATTTTCTCTATCCACTATCGTTGAGGGGGATTTGGGTTGGTTCCAGCTCCTGCTATTGTGAAGAGAGCTGAAATAAACATGGCCGTGCACGTATCTCTGCGGTGGGGTGAGTCTTTGAGGGTACACAGCCCAGGAGTGGTATGGCTGGGTCGGGTGGCAAGTTCATTCCAAGTCTTCCAAGGGTTCTCCACACTGCTTTCCATAGTGGCTGTACGAGTTTACATTCCCACCAGCAGTGGATGAGTGTTCCCCTTTCCCCACTTATTTTATGAGTATGAGTGTTATGCCTGCATGTGTTTAAGTGCACCCATGTCATCTAGTGCCCACAGAGGACAGAAGAGAGGGTATCGGATCCCCTGGAACTGGAGTTACAGATGGTTGTTAGCCACCATGTGGGTGCTGGGATTCAAACCCAGGTCTTCTGCAAGAGCAACTAGTGCTCTTAACTACTGAGCTATCTCTTCAGCCCTGGGTACAGGGTTTTTTTGTTTGTTTGTTTTTGTTTTTGTTTGTCTTCCTGTAGCCCCAGCTGTCCTGGTATGTAGACCAGGCCGGCCTTGAACTCAAAGAGATCGCCTGCCTCTCCAGTGCTGGGATTACAGGTGTGCGCCACCACGCCTGGCCTGGGTACAGGTTTTTATAACACATTTTTTTTTCTGTAAGTTTCAATATTTTCTGGTTCCCAAATCAGAGGGAGATGAACATTAGATATCATTTCCCCCTATTATTGGGAATCTAGCTTTGTAGTTTCCCAATGACCTTTCTCTTTTACACTTTTTTCTGAATGTTAAAAAATAATTCATGTCATTGTCAAGAAAAAGATCTAATGTTAGTGTTGTGTTTGGTTCCCAGATTTAGTATAAGAAAATGACTTTTAGCCGGGCGTGGTGGCGCACGCCTTTAATCCTAGCACTTGGGAGGCAGAGGCAGGCGGATCTTTGTGAGTTCAAGGCCAGCCTGGTCTACAGAGTGAGTTCCAGGACAGCTGGGGCTACAGGGAGACCCTGTCTCGGGGAAAAAAAAAAAAAAAAGAAAATGACTTTTTCTGTAATTGACTATATCTTTAAGCTCATAGTGTATTTCAAAATTGTCTTTGTTATTTAAAGTTCTGTGGATTTCTTGTCCGTCTTTTTGTGGCTATGACGTTTGTATGATTCTCCTTTCCCCACAATTCCCATTGATCTCACATTTCTTGCTGTAAAGGAACTTCCCACCCGAAGCTCCTTTTCTAAGTATAAGCCCTTTTCCTAGAAACAAGTGATCACACATGAAAATTCAAGTGCTTATATGTTTTAATTTTTTCTACTCTTGGCCTTCCGAGGAGATAATGGAAGTGTTTGTACTTTTCTCTCATTTTGGCAAGTTGCCATTAGTTTGTAGGGCTGTCTGAGTACTGTGTTAGCTTCTACAAAAAGAATGCCTTAATGATATACAAGAAACCATTGAGAGTAGATCGCTTCTGAAATTGACTTATGAAAACAGGGTGAGGGGCTGGAGAGATGGCCTAGCGGTTAAGAGCGCCGACCGCTCTTGCAGAGGACCCAGGTTCGATCCCCAGCACCCACATGGCGACTGAGAACCGTCTGAAACTCCAATTCCAGGAGAACTCCAGTTCCAGGGGACTCAGACACCCTCTTCTGACCTCTGCGGCATTGCACGACACGGGTGCACAAACCTACATGCAGACAGTACATTCATACACATAATAAATAAAATCTAAAAAAAAAAGAAAAAAAAGAAAACAGGGTAAGTGGAATTTTCCTTTACTTAAATAATTGAGAAAGACATGTATAATGTTTATATTCATACTATTACTATTTTTGTAATAGTGTTTTGCCATTTGAGGTTTTTTTGGGGGTCTTTTTTTTGGTTCTTTTTCTTTTCTTTGAGACAGGGGTCTTCCTTTAGATCCAGTTGGCCTGGAACTCAGCTAAGTAGACTAGGCTGGCCTGGAACTCACAGAGATCTACCTGCTTCTGGCTCCCAGGTGGTGTTGGAATAAAAGATATGAGCCACCACACCCAGCTTCATACAATAGTTCTTAATCAAATTTAGACCCTCCTCCCTCATCCGTACCCTCCTCCCTCATCCGTACCCTCCACATACCCCCACCAGACTTCATGCATTCTGTCGTATATGCTAAGTCCTCTCCAGGCAAGCATTTGTACCTATGTCCTTCAATACAAGTTCATCCACTGGAGTCTAGTCAGCCTATCAAGAGATCTTAAAAAAGATCTACTCTCCTTCACCCAACATAATCAGTTGTCAACAGTTCCCAGGCTAGTGCCAGCCTGCTGCCCTTACCCTTACTCCACAGCGGGCTTTTGCCTGAGTTGGCAAGGGTCTTGTGCACAGCACCACCATTGCAGGCAAGTTCACATGAGCAAGCTTCCAGGGGCCTGAAGCCTCTGTTCAGGGACCAACTCTGGCTCTGCCCCCTCTTCCACAGTGGTTCTTGAGTTGTGGTGGGTGAGTTTTAATGTAGGAGTCCTATCCAAGGACACGTGCTCTGCAGTCTCTTCTCTAAAACTCAGCCAGTTGTGGCTTTCTGTGTGCATCACTCTGTTACATAAGGAAGCTTCACTAGTGAGAGTTGAGAGATGCACTGCTCTCACCATCTCTTGTTCTGCTATGTTCCACAAACCTTAGGTGTAGAGAGAGAAGGATTACACTGTAGGTATGTCACCTAGGGCTGGGCCTCTCTCAGCCATGTATTCTCGGTGTTTGACCAGTTGTAGAACTCTGTAATAGCCTCAAAATGTTGCAAAAAGAAGCTTCTTTGATGATTGGTGTATGGCACACTTGTCTGTAAATATAAGGATCAATATTTACTATATGGTAGGAAATTTCATTTGTGTAGAGATATGACAGAGACAGGATTTTCTGTAGGAATCGGTGACCTCTCCAGCCATGTATATTTGGGTTTAATTATGGTTGGGAGGACTTTAAGTCCAGTTAGATAGCTATTGATTACCACCAGATAATAGTGCCACTATTACACTAGTAATAGTGTCCAAAGTATGTCCTGTCTTCCTGTCAGAAGTAGGGTCTTGGGGCTGGAGAGATGGCTCAGCAGTTAAGAGTGCCGACTGCTCTTGCACAGGACCTGGGTTCAATTCCCAGCACCCACATGGCAGCTAAGAACCACCTTTAACTCCAGTTCCAGGGGAATCCAGCGCCCTCTTCTGACCTCCTTGGCATTGCACAACATGGGTGTACCAACCTACATGCAGACAGTTCACTCATACACATAAAAAATAATAAATAAATTAAAAAAATTAAAATTTACAAAAAAAAGAAGTAGGGTCTTACCTTAAGGAGATAACCAAGGGCTCCAGCAATAGGCCGTGTTATTCTGGGAGTCTCTTGGACTACTCTAACCAACAACTTGAAGGGACATCTCTCCTGTCTGGACTGTGCTCCTTGCCGTACAGTCCCCAGGTATACACATGCACTAATATTCAGATACCATATATGTATTTCTCAGGGGGCTCTGGAACCAACACATTTCCCTCTGGCTTCCCCAGCCCCCCAACTCTATTCATCTCTTCTCCCCCAATCTCCCTCCTCACTCTCCAGTCCAAGCACCCCCATTTGCCCCACTCCTATAACACCCACCTCCCACCATCCCCCTCTACTGACACAGCAGTCCCCTGCTCATCCCTCTTTTCTTCCCTCAATCAAATATTCCCATTTTCCCAACCCTCTCCCCCATAGCATCTGTTCCCCACAGTGCTCCCTTTTTAGGCTCTTTCTTTCCCTTTACCTCTGTGTTTTCTTTCCATTTTCCTGGTTCCTGCTGTTATATCAGGATATATACTCACATATAAGGGATTGGTGCTATGATCCACAAATGAGGGAGAACATATGTCACTTCACTTAGTATACCAGTTTCTAGTGCCATCCATTTACCTACAGATTTCATGTTTTCTTACCTCTGAGTAGAACTCCATTGTATAAATGTAGCACATTTTCATTATTTGTCAGCTGAGGGACATTTAGGTTGTTTCCATTTCTTAGCTATTGTGAAAAGAGCAACAACAAACATAGATGTACAGGTATCTCTACAGTAGGATGTTTGTTGAGGATATGCCAAGGAGTGGTAGATTCATTTTTAGTTTTTAAGAGTCCCCCCCAAAAGGGGGCTGGAGAGAGAGCCTAGCAGTTAAGAGCACGGACTGCTCTTGCAGAGGACCCAGGTTCAATCCCCAGCACCCACATGGTGGCTGTGAACCGTCTTTAACTCCAGTTCCAGGGGAATCCGACACCCTCTTCTGACCTCTGCGGCATTGCACGACACAGGTGCACAGACCTACATGCAAGCAGTACATTCATACACATAAAAAATAGATGGATAAATAAATAATTAAAAAAGAGTTCTCCACACTCCTTTCCATAGTGTTTGCACAAATTTGCAATCATACCAACAGTGAATGAGTGTTCCCTTTCTCTGTAGCCTCACCAGCATTTGGTGTCTTTTGTTTTCATGATCGTAGCCAGTCTGACTAGGGTAAGATGGAATGTTAAAATGTTTTTTGTTTGTTTTTTGTTTTGTTTTTATCTTTTTGAGACAGGGTCTCCCTTTAGTCCCAGCTGTTCTGGAGCTCACTCTGTACTCTGTAGTACCAGGCTGGCCTTGAACATCACAGAGATTTTGCCTTCTGCCTCCCAAGTGTGGGATTAAAGGCGTGCACCACCACACCAGCCTAAGACGGTTCTTAGCCACCAATGTGGGGTGCTGGAATTGAACCCGGGTCCTCTGCAAAGAGCAGTCAGTGCTCTTAACCTCTGAGCCATCTCTCCAGCCCAACCTAAAGTGTTTGTTTTTTTTTTTTTTTAATCTGCATTTTCCTAATTACTAAGAGTTTACAGCACTTTAAAAAAAAAAAAACTGTTTTCTGGGTGTAGTGGCACACGCCTTTAATCTACACTTGGGAGGCAGAGGCCAGGCGGCACTTTGTGAGTTCAAGGGCCAGCCTGGTCTACAGAGCAAGTTCCAGGGACAGCTGGGGCTACAGGAGACCCTGTCTCAAAATACCAAAAAAAAAAAAAAAAAAAAAAAAATGTTACATATGCCAAGTGCAGAGGCAGGCAGATCTCAGCAAGTTCCAGGCCAGCCTGGTCTACATGGCGAGTTCCAAGCCAGCTGGGGCTATAGGGAGACCCTGTCTCAAAAAAGACCAAAGCAGAATTTATTTTATTTTTAGATTAAGATCTGGTTTAACTAATTTGTTTTTATTTTGTATGTATGAATGTATTGCCTGCAGATGTGTAAGTGCACCTATGTCATGCAGTGCTCTCAGAAGTCAGAAGAGGGTGTTGAATCCCCTGGAACTGGAGTTATGGACAATTGTTAGCTGCCATGTGATTCAAACCTGGGTCTTCTGCAAGAGCTCTTCTGGTCAGTGCTCTTAACCATTGAATTCTCTCTCCAGCCCTGGACGTTGAGCACTTTTTAAGGAACCTAGGCTTTATGCATAGTAACTGGGCAATGCTCTACCACTAAGCTACCTGTCTGGTCTCAAACCTATTTTAATGAGTGAAAAAACAGGTTTCTAAATACATGGTTAGTAGCAAAGTGAATACTCTTGGTTTGTTTTTCTTTGTTTTTTTTTTGTTTTTTTTTTTTTTTAAGTATTCTGTTGGGTATGAAACCCAGGGCATCTTAGATGCTAATCAGTGTTCTACCACTGAGTTATATCCAAGCCTCAGGCCTCTTAACTTCACAGCACTCTTTCTTAAATTATTTTACCTCTCTTTTGATTAACATTTTTTATATTTTCTTAATGACCATTTATTTAACTTACTATTAATGAAGATCAAGGAATATATTTCTAGAAGTCTTTCGAAAGCCTTAATACAATTCGCCATCTTATAAGTTAATATATATTTCCAGAAACTCTGTAAAAGACACCAGGGGCTGGAGAGATGGCCTAGCAGTTAAGAGCACTGACTGCTCTTGCAGAGGACCCAGGTTCTATCCCCAGCACCCACATGGCGGCTGAGAACCATCTTTAACTCCAGTTCCAGAGGAATCCGACACCCTCTTCTTACTTCTGTGGCATTGCACGACACAGGTGCACAAACCTACATGCAGACAATACATTCATACACATAAAAAAAAAAAGACACTGGACTGAATTATAGAAAATATGCAGGTAAGATATGGTATCTGCCTTTGGAGAGTTTACCATGAACTGGTAAAAATCAGAAGAACAGTTACTCCATTCCTTCAAATGTTTGTTGAGTGCTTATGGGCTAGGCCCTATACAGGACTGAGAAAATAATCTATTATCTATTCTAAGGAAAGTTTTCTAATAGAGAAAGCAACAAATTTTTATATAAATTATATTTCTAAGCACAACAATAGAAATATGCAAGAACACTGCAAATAAGAATGATAAACTGAGGAAAATGGAGACACTGAGTTGGGAGGACCCACTGAGGTAAAGTACAGGGAAAGGTGCGGAAATTTTAAGGACTGACCCCAGGGTTGAATGTTGAAATGGAGTTCAGAGGTAGGAAATATCTCATGTTATTACGATACAGTATGCAGACTTGGAGTGGGGTTCTGTAGAGTAAAAATAAAAGCCACTTGAGTCAGGAGGCCTAAATATACCAGCTTACAGACTAGCTGTTACCAAGTTTTTATTGAGACATGCTAGAGATGAATAAAAATAGTCTAAGTAGTGTCTTAAAAGAATCACTTTCTCTCTGAAACCTTTTCTGATTCAGCCCTGTATTCCAGTACAACTGATGGGGTCTTTATGTCCTTACATCCCTTAAACAACTATTACTATAATATATCTCTTTACTTTGTTGATTTAATTTACATACTATCTTTCCCAACCAGGCTATAGGTTCTTGAAGATAGGGCCATGTTTTTTTTGCACGTGTTGTAATATATGTGAGTACCCCACATATTTGGTACTCAGCGAGTTGAAGATCTTCCAGACTCAAAAAAGAAGCAACAACAACAAACTACTGCAAGAAAGGGAAAATGAAAAACATCTGCTAGAGCAGAGTTGTGTCATCTGGTATATACTGAAGTACCTAGTGATTTGTTTCTATATTTTTAATATTTTATGGTTTTTTTATGTGTTAGTATGAATGTACTGTCTGGATGTAGGTTGATGTACCCGTGTCGTGCAGTGCCGAGGAGGTCAGAAGAGGGTGTTGGAATTCCCCTGGAACTGGAGTTAAAGAAGGTTCTTAGCTGCCATGTGGGTGCTGGGACTCAAACCTGGGTCCTCTGCAAGAGCAGTTGGTGCTCTTAACGGCTGAGCCATCTCTCCAGCCCCAATATTTTATGTTTATGAGTGTAATGCCTTCATGCAAGTAAGTGCACCCATGTTGTGCCATACCCTTGGATTTCAGAAGAAGGCATTGGAGTCCTGGAACTGGAGTTACGAGTGTTTGTTAGCCACCATGTGGGTGCTGGGAATTGAATCCAGGTCCTCTGCAAGAGCAGCCAGTGTTCTTAACCACTGAGCAATCTCTCCAACCCTGTATCAAGAGAATTGTCTTTATTTTATTTATTTATTTATTTATTTATTTATTTATTTATTTATTTATTTGTCTTTTTGAGAGAGGGTCTCCCTTTAGTCCCAGCTGGCCTGGAGCTTGCTATGTAGACCAGGCTGGCCTTGCACTCACAAAGATCTGTGTGCCTCTGGCTCCTGAGTGCTGGGATTAAAGGCATGCAGCACCACACCTGGCTAAATTGTCTTTATTTTTAATACTTATAGGCATATCCTCAGAGATTCTGATTTATTTGAATCAATATTTAAAAAAAAAAAACTTTCACTGGTTTAATTATGAATCCAGTATTGACCACAGCTCAGAAGGGAAGAGTGATTAATGCCACATACATGGGAAATACTTTCCTATCTGAGCTGGCCTTCGAAAGGTGAACCAGAGTACACCAACTGGTTAGGGTACAGCTAGCTTTCTCTAAATGTCAGTAGATCTTACAGAATATCAGTGCTTGGAGCTGCTACAGTACACATGGGAGTTAGCCTTCTCAGTTGCTCTACCGGTTCTGTAATGTACAGGTCTAACCCAAACCCTAATATGAAGGTTAAAGCAGAATAAGAAAGTTGGAAAGCTGTGTGTTTTGTTTTCCATAGGGTAATGGTTTTAAAATCACAGTACTCTAAATAAAAAAAATACTTCTCGGTGGAGAGATGGCCTAGCGGTTAAGAGCGCCGACCGCTCTTACAGGGACGCGGGTTCGATCCCCAAGCACCCACATGGGCGGCCGAGACCGTCTGAAACTCCAATTCCAGAAACTCCAGTTCCAGGGGAATCCGAGACCCTCTTCTAACCCCGCGCATTGACGACACGGGTGCACGACTTGCTTGCAGACATATACATTCATACACATACAGAAATAAATAAAAAAATTAATTAAAAAAAATACTTCTCAAATAAAGTTCTATATTTCCCCCGAAAGCCAAAATATGTGAATTACATCGAATATACCCTTCTCTTAGCCATACTATCAATATTTGCTTTATTTTTGCTCTCTCTGTGACATATAGAAGTAAAAGGGATAGTTTTAGTAAAATATATTGATTTTTGTTCTTAAAGCTTGCCTGATAGCATCTTCTGACAGATTGTTTTTACATTTTAATTTTATGTGTATGAGTGTTTTTCCTGCATGTGTGTATGTACACCGTATGTGCCCCTGGTGCCTGCAGAGGCCGGAAGAAGGTGTTGGATACCTTGAAACTAGAGTTATGATGATCGTGAGCTACCATGTGGGTGCTGGGAATCAAACCCAGGTCCTCTGCAAGAGCAGCCAGTGCTCTTAACCACTGAGACATCTCTCCAGCTCCTCTGATAGACTGTTTGTTTTTGGTCTTTTTGAGACAGGGTCTCCCTGCAGCCCCAGCTGTCCTGGAACTTACTTTGTAGACCAGTCTGGCCTTGAACTCACAGAGATATGCCTGCCCCTGCCTCCCAAGTGCTGGGATTAAAGGTATGTTCCACCACTGATAGACTCAGTATCACATACCCACAACTTATTTGTGTGTGTCTGTAATATATGTTAGAGGCAAGTGTGAGCCACTTGTATGTGGAGGGCATGTCCATATCAGTTACTTTCTATTTTACTTTTTAAGACAGTGTCTCACTGAATCTGGGGATCCCCTTTTTAGCTAGGCTGACTGGCTGGCCAGCAAGCCCCAGGTAGCCGGTCTCTGCCTTCCTATTGTTGGTATTACAAGCATGCAGTGATGCACGCAGCTTTTCCTATGTGTGGTGGGAAATCTAAACTCAGGTCCTCATGATTACTTGGCGCGCACTTTTCAAGTAGGCCATCTCCCTGGACCTCTGAACATTATTTTATTTAAGCCACAGCTGTTTTTCTCTGCTTCTTCCTACTCCATATCAACATTAAACTTAATAATGTTCTGCCTCTTCCTTAATTAAGGAATACTTTTCTAGGTCCTTGGTCCCAGGAAGCTAATAGAACTCTCAGGATGACCAACAGAAGTGAGAAAGACTATAATTGATGAATTTATTGATTATGGAGTTAAATTGGGTACAACTTACTTTAAAACTTTATAATGTACCAATACTACTAAATACCACAAAAGTAGTCAGCTAAATCTAGAATATAGGAAGTTTTATTTTAAAACTAGGGAAGCTTTTATAGATAGTCATGTCATTCAAATGCCATGTGCATATTGGCTCCTTCTGTGACCAGAACTATATAAAAAGACATTTTTAGAAATTATTTTTATCTTGTTTATTGTAAGTGTATTATGTCTATTGCCTGCGTATAGGTAGGTACACCTGTGTTGTGCATTGCCTGAGGAGGTCAGTAGAGGGCGTTTGATCTCTCTGGAAATGAAGTTTATGGACAGTTGTTAGCTGCCAGGTGGGTGCTGGGAATTGAACCTGGATCTTCTGCAAGAGCAGCCAGTGCTCTTAACCACTAAGCCATCCCTCCAGCCCCTAAAAAGACATTTTTGAGATAACTGGGGCTGGGTACACCTGTAGTCCCAACTATTTAGGAGACAGGCAAGAAGATCATTGAACACCATCAGCCTGGGAAGCAGTGAGATACTGCCTTAAAAACACATGGAAGTCTCAATAATTGGGGACATTGCAAGTACATAGTATTCAGTAACATTAAAGAAATACTAATTTTCTCAGATCTGTTTATGATGTCATGGTAATGCAAAGCCCTTGTATATAAAGATGTCTATTTTTGTTTTTTGTTTTTGAGAGCCCCAGCTGGCCTGGAACTCACTCAGTTGACCAGGCTGGCCTTGAACTCACAGAGATTTCCCTGTCTCTGCCTCCCGAGTGCTAGGATTAAAGGCGTGCACCACCATGTCCGGCTTAAAGACCATTCTTAGCTGCCATGTGGGTGCTGGGAATTGAACCTGGGTCCTCTGCAAGAGCAGTTGGTGCTCTTAACTGCTGAGCCATCTCTCCAGCCCCAAAGATGTATGTTTACATGGTAAATGAAATGTATTCTGGTTCTCTTAATTTACATCTGCTCAGAAAAACAAAACAAAAAAAAAAAACATCTGTTGTCAAAGACATGCAA